>KL260332.1:4341-45016 GCA_000699545.1 Podiceps cristatus
GCACATTAACTTACATTGAGAACAAATCAAATATTTTTTTTCCATTTCTAGGCCTTTTTAACTAAAATATTAAGTGCACTTTTACGAGTAGAAAAAGTTGACTTTTATGAAGAGTGAAGGTATCTCCTCTGAAAAGTCTCATCTACTTGCTGAGAAATTTTCAGTCACTGTCTTTCACTGGCAGCAGACCCACCCAGAGAAATATGAAGCAGAAAGTTTTTGTTCAGAAAGAATTCCAAGAAAACGGAAGAGAAATCAGTGAAGTTTTTAACTGGGAGCTTTCCCTATGGAAATGCTTCATTGTATGATACAGGAGTACTCAAAGATGCCAAAGGCAAGAAGAAAAGATTTTGGCTTGAAAGAAAGAACTTAAACTTTGGTTAGGACTCACCTTACACTAGGCTTGTACAATAGAAGAAAACAAAAAAATCTTTAAATAAAACAAACTCTTAAGAGGAAAACCTCTTGCTGAGATCAGGTGAAGCACTATCCAGGTCTACATTTGAAAGTTTTGCAAACACAACTATTTGGCTAGGAGCATAGGAAAAACAACATACCTATAACTATTTTGGCAAAAATCAAAGTGTAGGTGCAGTTGCATGAACTCGAGCAAGAAGCCCCGCTGGCGTACTGAGCCTCATAACTAGCTAAACCTCCGCAGGGAACCCAGAGAGCAATTAAAACAATTCAAGGGCAAGGATGCTGTGTGAGCACAAAATAGGCCATGAAAAACGCGCAGCTTTGTTGTTCTGGTATGCAGGCTGCGCTTCAGATATGAAACTACTTGCATTAATTGGAGGTAGGTAGAGGAAACAAGGCTAAAGTAGAATAATTTGCCTTAGTGAATGCATGAAATAAAAATAATAATAATAAAAAAAGTGTTGCCAGTATAAACCAGATAATTGTAGGGGAGTTTGGAGATGCAGTCTTAGGAGGCTGCCTGTGCCGTGGTATCTGTATCAATAATACCCTTTATGGGGGTCAACATTGCCCAAGTAAAGATGTTGGAAACATCAAATTTGAGCACAGATGTAACAGAATTGGGACCAATGAGGAGGGGGAAAAAAAAAAAAAAAAAAAAGAAAAATGAAGTGAATTGCTTATTCACATAGTTGGGGTAAAGAAAGGAAGGTGGTAAAAGGTAGGGGAAAAAAGGGGATGGGTCCTGCAACAGAAAAAAAAAGAGCGAATAAGACATAAAATCAGGTAAAGACTAAAAGAGGGCAGGATCTTCTGACAGTAGGAGTGCGGGCACCTACAACCAGCACTGAAGCTACCTGTGCACCCAAGCCCACCAGGACCCTGAAGGGAATCCCCGCGTGAGTCTCCATCAGGTCCTTGCCTGAAAGACTCAGTGGGGCTGAGTAAAGAGGGACAGGCTTACACTCTGGCACCAAGTAGTGCTGGTGGGAAAGGTGGCAGAATTGTAATAAAACAGTAGGGTGTGATTTACAAGATCTGAAAATGAGAATTAGTTTTATATTTGGTTGTAACTGTGCAAAATGATACCACTGTCAATTAATGGTAACAATGTATCTATTAATAGTGTATCTATAATTAGGCTACTTAATAATATGCTGATTAATCAATAGGTGTTGCTGTCTATTAAATCAGTTATGGCTCAGTATTGACAATCTAAAAGGGGAGAACTGGACCCTGATGTAACAAGGAACAAAAAAAATCAAAACAAATACATACACACACACACCCATCCCGTGTCATCCCCCCCCCAAAAAAAAACCCAAACCAAACCAAACCAAAGGGGAGGGTAATAGCTAACCTTAACCTCCCCCGCCAGGGGGGAGGTTTAGGTTAGATATTAGGAAAAACCTCTTCACCGAAAGGGTGGTCAGGCATTGGAACAGGCTGCCCAGGGAAGTGGTTGAGTCTCCATCCCTGAAGGTATTTAAAGAACGGATAGATGTGGTGCTTGAGGGCACGGTATAGATGGACTTGGCAGTGATGGGTTAACGGCTGGACTCGATGATCTTAAGGGTCTTTTCCAACCTTGACAATTCTATGATTCTATGAAAAAAAAACACCTCTTTATTGCTATACTTTCTCCAAGAAGCTGGTATGGGCTATTGGTTATAGGTATGAGAGGCTAGTGGTATAAGCTACTTGGTGGTGAGGTGGAAGAGAGGGGAGTAATTTGCTGATACAGTTATATCAGCAATCTTGTATCAGCCAACCCAAGAAGATACAGACATGATGTAAGATTTATCTGCCTACTAGTCTGCTATCTTTGTATCTTTTACTCTTCCTAATTATATTATAGATATAATAATCTTCTTGGTAAGGAACAAGAGGTTTTTCACTCTTCAATACAACAGAAGCTTCCAAACAAGGTAAAGAGTGCTCCAGATATATGAAGCCACTGCCCCTCTTTAAGTAAATACCTTCCTTTACAGTCATTTTTGAGCTGCTTATCTCCACGGTCAAAGCCTTCAATCAGGCAGACAAAGCAACATGCTTGTTGGCCAGCTAAGCAACCTGCCAAAACAGAATTCCCACTGCCAGCACTGATACCACTTCATTTAGATGTAGCTTCTCATCCCACAGGCTTCAGCTGTATGAAGGGAAAGCAGTTCTCAGAACAGATGGAGTTGGTAATAAAGCTCTTTCTAGGAGATACAAGGATTACACAGGGAATGAAATGGCGAAACAGTGTCTGGAGTACACGTTGTAAACTTGAACTACTCAACGTAAAATTCCCTTCCCACTGAGAACAACATGGTGGGGCAAAGTGGAAGCGACAGCACAGCTTTCCCAAACATTGGCTATCATGGCTGTTCCCCCTCAGAACATTGGCTGCCCAAAAACTACTTGCGACATGCATTCCAACCTCTCACTCACAAAAAAATTGACTTGTCTTTTTGAGTCAGTGACAGGAGCACTGCCAAAAAAAGGGATGAAGTAGCTGTCTCCAAAGAGCAAGAGAGAGTCTATGCACCAGACGGGGAAACGGTGCAGGCACTTGCCTGTGTACAGCAGATCTCCTGAGCTCATCTACCAAGTCATATTTGGTTTCTGCTAGGAGATCTACCCCAGCCCTCCTGCTTTCAGTGAAGCAGGAAGACTTGTATCCTGAAAGTCCAGTGTTGTTCCACTTTCCCAAGCTGTCTGCTTGCGGTCAGACTGAAATCTCTGCAGGGCAAAGCTCAGACTCCTGCGTATCTGCAGAGCAGCTACCACGGGGCTTCTGTAAGGACAAAAGACCGCTTTGAGTTAGCACTTAGAAAGCCACGATCACAGTAACACTGTTCTGGCAGGATGAGGTGGGCAGAGGGAAGGGGAGGTAAAGAACAAGCCCAGTATGAAGGTAAACTGTTCTAGTCCAGATTAAGGCTCCATTTAACCCAATAACCTGTTCCCAGCAGTGTGGGCAAGCAGGCATGCAGAGAAGAGTAAGAGCAGGGTAAGCATGTATGGTATTTCTCCCATGTATTTTCCCAATGATTTTCATCTCAGGAGAGGTCCTGAGCCTGACTTGGTTTGTTTATTTAGTGATCCCCAGTGGGTCTCTCTTTGAAGCATTTGCCCTATCATTTGATTTGCTTTGTTCATTGTTGTTGAGCATTAAACTGACATTCTAAATGAAGGACCATGATGATGTCATTCCTAAAAAACAGCTGGAGGTTATGTTCTCACAGTCCTGATCTGAAGTACTTTGAATTTTGTAATAAAATGCAATATCAAATTTTCACGGTCTTTGCAGACCTTAGTGGGACAGGACTTTTATCTTACATGATTCTAGTTTAAATGTATTACAGTAATCCTAGACATTGTCTCTCCTTACCCTTCCCTTTGCAAATGTGCATGCTTTTGTCAACGATCAGCTAGGAACAACCAAAGTCCAGTCAAACCAGACAGATCCGTAACCCAAATCTCTTTACGTGACTTGTACATGTTCCATGCTTAAGGACAGTTGCCTGGATTCTCACCCTTGCCCTGGACATGTAACTGACCATTATGATAGTATCCAAAAACTTGAAGCAGGCCTGAGCCTCATTATTCAAAGCAAGGTCACTTGGATTGCATTCAATTGGCTTTTAAATTTAATACTTCATGGTTGAAATCTTGGGCCCCTCTTTAATCTATGGCATTACTTTTATTACCATCCTTCAGGCCAGGATTTTGCCTGAGGAACAGCTCTACGGTTTAGCATTACTTCATAATTATCTTGTTAGGTGCTCTCCTGTTTGTTAATGTACGCAGGCTTTCCCCCCTTCAACTTCACTTAGTGTCAGAGCAAATGATACTTGAAGCCTTTAGAGCAAGAAAGACTGAGATGGCCAAAGTCATCTTTCATCCAACTCTGTCATGCTACAGAGCTGATTTCTCTTTATCTCCAGCTCAGACAAGACTGTTGCAGACATTTGCTTTAGGGCTGAATTGAGCTTGTAGCTTTTTTTCCAGTTGGTGCTCTGTCCAGGAAAGACCTTTTTGGCAACTGCGGTTTGAAATTCTATTCCAATCCTGGATCTTAAACTGAATTGGAGAAGTCTACGGGAGATGCAGCAACCCTCCCTCCTTTCCTTACTGATCATTCCCTGCCATCCGCAACAGCCACTATTTTTTTGCGAGAAGCACAGCTTTAAAAAAAAATCTAGTGTGAATAGCAAGTGCACAGTGTCACTAGTGGGCAGTTAAATAACCAGGAAGACAGAAGGAAAAAAAATCAATCCAGGTTTTCCTGATTGGGTATACTGTTAAATATTACATTCTTAAGAACCATTGAACAAAATGAATGTAAATGTAGTATTTGGCATAGTCAAGCAGAAAGGCTTGCTTATTTGGTGTTAGCTTCACCAGACATACCTCCCTTCCCTCTAGCAGACAGATTTGTTACTAAGAAAAATATAGAAACCAAACTGGCCGCCTTGCAAAATTTGGTCTGAGTTTGTGTGATTAAGGTGGGGTGATTTGGTTCACAATGTTTTGTAGCCAGAACGACTCAATAAGCTTGTCTGAAGTCTTGACCCAAATGCTTTGACTTCAAGAGAAGAAACTGGCAGCGAGCGAAAAACTAAACAGTTTGCTGCATTGTTCCAGCAGGCACCGAGGCTGGGCGATGCCGTGCAGTGAGTAGGTGTGATTAGCTCATTTGTCATTAGTTTACACTAACATGAAGCAGAAAGCAGAAGTCTAAGCACACGGAAATAGCACCATCCAATTCTGATTAGCCTCCTGTTTATACCGCGTTGTGGTAAGCTAAGGCTGCATTGGCTCACTTAAGCCTTCTGCGGGCGCGAATGTAGTAACTCCTGTCTCCTTTGGAGAAAGGAAGGAACACCTCCCTCCACAGAGGGTTAGCAAGAGGCAGAGAAGTAATCCTGCAAGCTACCACCACCACCATGAAGACATCAAATGTTCTTGTTCTCATCTTAGTCCTGCTTTACATCAATGCCAGCACAGAATGGCCTACGCACACAGTCTGCAAAGAGGAGAACTTGGAAATACATTACAAAAGCTGTGGTGAGATTTTTTACATTTCCATTTTCCTTTTAGCTGGGCAACAAAGTTGTTCTTACGCAGTGAGAGAGGCTTATAAGCCAGGCAATGAATGGAAGGGTTACACTCCAAAGCCAGCCCTGGGTTTTGCAGATAGAATGTTTTTAGTTTTCCAAATGTAGCTGGTTTGGTTGACACACACACACAAATCTAACTGTATTTAGACAGAAGGTAATAAAGAGGAAATAATGTAATCTAATTCAGAATAATAAACAGCTGTCAAATCCAGTTCAACATGAAAGCGATGACTAGGATTTTTATCTTGAAGTTAGGTTGAAAAAAAAAAAAGAAAAAGGAAGACCCTAGATCTTTACCTTTTTTTACCCCTGGGATGACACAGACTCTTCAATGCGCGGATCTGCTATTTTCCTAATGTGTGGAAAGGCTGTGGTGATGTGCTTTCTGTCCTCCCACTTGGAGTGACAAGGGACCCAGGGCGACAGTGGGAAGGATTCGTGTTCTCCACCATGGCCACCGTGCTTAGCGAGAGTTCAGCAACAGCACTTAACAGAGGCATTTCCCAGGGACCATAGGGTTTTGTTTGTTCTTTAAATCTGTAGGGAAGAAAAGGAGAAAGCGGCACTGGAATAACTGAAAATGAATTCACTGAATGGTGCCTGCTTTCCACCTCTTGCTTTGCTGGCCTTGTGCCTCTCCTATTGTGCTGATCTGCTTTACAACTGGGACAAAGGGAATTAGATTCACAGACGCCTCATTCATTTTCTGCACGTGATGTGAAAAGCGATTCATGGCAAATGAGCACCCTAGAGTTTGTTTTTCCAATTCATCCTGATACAAAGGGTTTCCCGGGGGGCTTTTTCTCCCCTGTAGCTTTCATGCGGTTTTGCACACCCATTAAAATAAAGCCAGTGAGGGACAAGAGAAGTAAATAAATATTTGTAATGCTATTCTTTACTGGCCTGCTATCAGGAGACTAAAGTCAGGCTTCACATATTATAAATAGGTATACCGCATTAGGAAAATATTTAATTAGATATTGAATACAAGCTTTGGTATCACCTTTATTTCAGTCAGAATTCATTGTGCAAGCTAATTCTGTTCCCTCAACAGGTCTCAGTTAGCACGAGATGCCTTGATGCAGAGGCACAGGCTACAGTTTGAGTCAATTCAAATGATGATGAAATTTGCCTGCTGGGCACGTGTCAGTCAGACGTTGCTTCTTATTATGCACAACACTGACCTAGCTAACAAAATGCATTTGTTTAGAGCTTATATGTCACTTATTTTGGTTTGCCACGCACAGAAAGGTAAGAGGTACATTCACTCAGGAGAAATTCACAGCTTGAGAAGCACAAGCCAGAGATCACATGGGTCAGGACCCAACACTGAGACCGGTTTTCTGTTCTCCCGGGCACAGCTATGGGAGGTGAGAGGATTACAGTGTCGTGGAAACAATGCAAGAATTGAATCAGATTCCTTGTTTGAAGCCCGATTCCTCACTCCCTTACAGCTCCGGCAGATTCAGTTGTGGCAATACTCGCAGCTCCTGTCAAAATGTTCTGCTCTGCCTTTTTCCAGCGGCTACCACACCTGTAGCATCAGACCAGGATACACCGTCTGCACCTTGGCTGACCCAGCTCATAGTCTGGTAGCTTTCATAAAGCAGAATAATATAAGGTGTTCTGGGCTGAGCCCAAAAATGTATAGAAAGCGTTCAGGTGGGGAGGATAAATCAGAATACATTAGTCTATATTCCCTTCAGAGAAGACACTGCTCTGACTGAGCTCACTGGCAAACTCACAATGATGCCAAAGGGGCTCATCACCCTTTCAGGAGAGGGGAAGCTGTGTCCCCATTTCATTTCACTGTAAACCACAACTAGATGGGCAGAGGATGGATAGCTTTGTTCTTTAGCTGTGTCCCACCAGTTGTTATCACCCAGGAAGGAAGAGAAATGCTAGTGCCTAGGTCTGAAAAGACCCTTTCCCAACAAACTTTCTCATGACAATTTTGTAGTGCCAGCAAGCACAGAGTCAATGCTAGGCAACTGCCCATACTCTTTAGCTACTTCAGGGGAAGACTGCCCCGCACGTCCCTCCAGTCTGAGAAATCCCCGTGGTATTTCCTGCTCCACTTGAAGATGCCAGAGGATAACACATTTTTGGGATACAGTGGCCACAGTGAAGCATCTAGTATCAAATCTTGGGTAAAGGATTCCCTGTTGGCTTCAAGAGGGTCAGGATTTCACCTCTACTGTTCTTACTAGAAACTCTAAGACATTATCAGTGAATCAGGGTTGAATCAAGTAAAAATATAAGGAAGTCGAGAGAATTTTAGCCAAGTATTTCACAACTTTATTTCTGGAGCTGAATGCCCTCTATCAACAGATTAATAGAGTTCAGTCTGAGCATTTAAAAAGGAGCTAAGTGTTCATTTTTATGTTCCAGTTTGTCAGATCCTCTCCTCTAAAGCAGTAAAAGTCTGACTAAAGCAAAAAATATGAACTAATATAACTGTGAAAAATGTAGTAGAGAAGCTTAGGTGGATAACTGAAGACAGACAGAGAAAGTGCAGCAATGTCCTGTACCCAGGAGCAAGTCCCAATTCCCTATCGCAAGCACTAGCTCTAGCTGCATCCTGCCCCTATAATAAGAAAGATATAGGCATGCATCAAGCCCCCATCCCCACTCCATGCTCTGGATCCTATGGAACAGATCCCCATTCCCACCCAGCCACGTCAGACTAAACATTCAGTAACCAGGACCCTTTCTTTTTCAAGAAAAGAAAGAGCTGGCTAAGACCCCGTTGATCAATATCATGCAGTTGTAAAAAAGTAATTTAAAAGAAATTGGATGAAAATTCTCAGCAGCAAGTCCATAGCAAGAAACTCGGGCTGAGACACGGATGGTCTAAAAGTAAAGTAAATAGACAGTATGCTGCCTCCTCTATATAACCGCAGGAGACATAACACCGAGACAGTATATAAATAGCAGGATGTTTCCCATCAGTGCCACTCTTCCTCCCAGGAACAAGTGACAGAAACAAAGGAAGATCTCAAATGACCACAAATCACTTTAGAAACCTGGGCAGGGATCCTGAGATAAAAGCAGCACAGGTTAACGTCTCTGACTGAGATAAGAGAACTGTAATTGGCAAGTCTATGCAGAGACATGAAAAGAACCTGCTACACAAATGGCTGATTCCTATCCCTTTTAATTTCACAGTGATTTTTACAGTAATAACGCTTTTGATCTTTCCAGCTACATTTTAAAAGGCAATTGTCTGGGAAGGGAGAGGCGCGAAGGCAATGGTAGCGAAGTGCCCCGAGCAGATTCCAGTGCTATTTGAGTGTCAGGCATCCACCTCGAAGTGCAAAGTGCAATGCAGTCGGAGTCTACAAAATGTAACTCTTCAACACATCTACCAGCACCTGCTTCTAGACCATTAATATAAGCCTACTTGTCTTAATTAGCCATGAAAACATTCTTACAATGTAGTGTTCAAATGGGGCCCTCTTCATAGGGTAAAAAAGGTGATTGCTGCTGCAGACACATGAAAAAAAAAATCCAATTATTTTTACAGCTCTTTCTTGAAATGTCAGTTGGGCCTACGTCAACACATCAGTATAAATCCTTCCCAAGCCAAACCATTCTATGATGATGCTATGATTTCAGAATGTCTGGTTTTGTTTTGACCGGCAAACCCAGAGCAGTACGTTCATTTAGATTAGGTCCTGGGAGATCTCAGAGCTCTCTGCTGCCTGAAACTGTAGATTTCTTGTCAGTGCAGAAAATGTTATTGGTAAGGCAGAAAGTTCTTAGAAAGGGTCTGGAGAGCACCAGCTGTTAAGGACTTGCTTTGTTTTCTGTGCATGGAAGTAAATATGGGGAATTTCAGGAAGGTCTTCAGGAGAGTCAAAGTGGTAGTATTTGAAGATGATGTCTTGAGACATATTCCCTAGGCTTTATAAAACACTGTTCAGACCACATGGGATTTTTTGCTATCACAGACAAACACATTTCCCAATTCATGTTTGACTTTATTTGCTTTTTCTTCTTTTATGATCTGAAGCAAGGCTAATAGCCATTAGCTGAAGTTTCGGGAGAAGGAGCAATCAGTCAGTATTCATTTCAACCTCCAGAACCTAAATAGGAAACTGGTTGCACCCTGGGTAACCATTTGCTTTAATTAATGTTTTCTGCTAGACATAGAAGTGGGGCCCTCTGGTCATCTAAAAAAATATTTTTACATGCCAATGCCTCTTCTTAAAAGAGCAAAGTCAGACTGAACTTATATCCACTGAGCTCCATGACTGCTTGCACTCTTCAAGCAGGGTCATTTATAGAAAGCTTTTTCCTGCCCTACCTTGGTACAGTAGGAAAAAGCAGCACTGCCCTGGTACATTGGGCTGCATTTACAGATAGAGAAACTCTCATTTGTATGGCTTTTCTTTAAACTTGTGAGCTCGGATTTGGATCTCTGTTAAAATGGCCCCTTGAAGTCAACCGGGTTATTCTGGTATAAAACCCGCTCTTTTCGGGTAGCGCAGTATAGACACCCCGCTGTTAAACTCTGCTTTGGGGGAACTTTTCAGTGAGGACTAATAGACTGGTTGGATGACAATTTTCTGACGATTTGCTGAATAGTTTCAGTCTTACTAGGGTCTTCCTCGCACACTCAGCTCATCATATCCTTTCACCTACATACTGAGAGATCAAATATACTATTTCTCTTCAAGTCCTCTTTTTCCTTCTTTTTAAAAAATAGACCTCTAACACTCATCCCTGCTTAGTCAGCAATACCAACCGGCAAACAAGTCTGCTGAGTAGTCACTATTGCAGCACTAATTTACAGCATATCATTTTCTGTTTTCTATGTCAGCCAATGATGTTGTTAGTCCATTTTCCTCCCTGGCCACACACTTACATCTTTTAGTTAAAGGATATAAGTAAACCTATAGCTTCAGCTAGCAAAGAAAAGTCTGCAAAAACCTCTCACCTCATGCATCTTCAGGTCAAATGTTCTTCTAGACACTTGGTAAAAGAAGGTTCTTTTTCCATTATTCTTTGTTTTTTTGGCAGACAGATTGAGCCAGATGCTTCTCTTGGACTTATTTATTTATTTCCCTCAAGCAGTCTCCAGCAATTGTTTCTGCTTCTAAATTATTTAAAGCCACACGATACCAACTCCCCTCTGATTTTTTGTTGCGTAGATCACTAATGGGCAAACAATCAAAGAACTTAAGAATTTCACTTGAAAACATTTCATTTGTTTGTTTGCTCTGTCCAAGCTATCTTAGTGTCATAGCCTTGCTGCTATACTCATCTGGTATAGCTTATTTATTCCAGGGGGAAGGCCAGATGCTGACATGCATATTTCTGGCACCAGATCCTAACAAACTGAAGCTATCATCAGAATCAAGGTAGCATAGATATGAGTGCACATGCAAACCTTCTTTTAAAATGTTGATCCCTCCATGAATTAAAACTACATCTATTTCATTCTCTGCTTCGTTAGAGAGGATTAAAATTTCCTTTTCCTATGTGACCTCTTAAGGTGGTTCTGATTTCATTTCACCTCTTCTTTACCAGAGGAGATTATTTAGCAAGTTTTAAAATGTAAATGGCAAGGAGGAGCAGGAGACAATTTCATACCTCCAAGGTACTCTGGCAAAAACATTAAGTTCAGTATCTAGGCTTTGAATCATTTAGCAAAATCAATATTAATGCTTTCACTGAGGCTAGTAGTGGAGAAAATTAACCTCACCTGAACTTTGCCCACCACGCTTTAAATTTTCTTATAATCTAATTTAGTTTTCAGAGGTTTCCTCACAGTGCCCATTTCTTCACCAAATCAATGAAGGTCCTGCATCATGGAATGCAAAAGAGGGTTGTTTATGCGTGACAGCCCCACCTTCTTATCTCCAGCTGCTAAATCTAGACTAGTAGACATGTTTTCCACCTATTGACTTTTGCCATGACTTCCACTGTTGTAGCCACCAAGTCACCTAGGTATCACAAGCGGGAGGCATAACAGCCCATGAGGCAAGCCATAGGAAAATGTGTTCTCTGCTTTGGAAACAAATAGGGGAGACATACCTGGAAAACTGTATATTGCATTACAGTCAAGGAGTACTGTGCACAAGGCAGAACTGTAATTTGCTACTGCGCACTCAATTTGAGTCTCTATGGAGGGAGCGGTCTAATATACTGAACAGGTAACTCACAGCTATGTTAACAGTTTGATAAAAATTGGAGATTAGCTTCCTGTATTACATAAAGTAGAAATTATCAAAAGGCACATTCACTGCACCAAGTCAGGAACAAAACCAAACCTCAGTTGGTCCCAAGTGCTCCAGTGTAAAGCTTTCTGTGTAAGCATATGAAGTATTGCTAAGCTTTCTTGACATTGCCACATGATCTCATCTAGAGCTGTCATCAAAGCCTCAAAATAGCTCTGGACCCTACAATGGTTACAGTTTACCAAAGAAAATGGGAGGAAGGAGATCAAGTTCTTGCAGCAATTTAACATGCATCAACAAAAATGTCCAGAATAATCCAAGAAAAATTAACACACACCTCAGAAAAATGCAAAAAGGACTTCTGCATTATTGTGTGTTGGTGTCACTGCACCAACTTCAAGGAGGCTTATGGTAATTTAAAACTAGGGAGGAACAGTGGCCATCAGGAACAAGATGTCCAAATACCCTGTAGTGAAACACCACATACTGAATCCAAAAATGTGATTTGTCTCAGATGCTGCTTCTAGACTCATGAGTTACCAAAAGCTAGGATCTTGAAAGCTGTCACAAATTAATTCAATGTACCAGTTTCCTCTTCACCGTGAAGATGGATGGCTCCTGTCAAATGATCCAGCGGTGATCGGGCAGGAACCCAGCTAGCTTCCTCAGCAGAGGGCGCGTGCCATTCCAATTATAGCTTACTGCCATGCTCCTGTGGTGGATTTCAACCCATCCCGGGAAAATGGGAGCATTTAGCCCATTTATATGCTGCTGATGACTGTTCTGTATAATCAGTGGCAAAGCCTGCTATCCAAGAGCATGGCATGTGTCTAACAGCAGGGCAGTTTCTAGTAATGTTTTGTTCTATTTCTGACACAAGTCTGCAAGTCTGTTGTGAATCCCCAGTCATAATGGTAAACACTGATGTCCAGAGATCTGTCTGAAGTAGAGCAATATAAAGAATGATATAAAAAAACCAAACCAAACCAAAACAAACCACATGAAGAAAGAAGAGGCAGATCTGGTTAGGAATACAGGCAGTTACTGTATGCATCTTACTGATACAGTGCATGGTGTTTTCTTACCAACAGAACAGAACAAAGACTTTCTCTCTCTAATACATTCCCTGCTGGGCCCAAATTAATGCAGTATTTTCTTGTTACACTGCTGTAGCTGAAGCCTGCCCTGCCTCCTTTCTTCCTCAAGCTAACTAGGACAAATCAGGATTATCAAATACAAATACAGATCTGTATGTGCTACCTCTCAAAGCCACCATCTTTCAGTTTTGTCTTCTCAAGCAGGCTTAGACAAAGCTTTGTCATATCACACAAAACACAGAAACCTCCTTTTCCAGATACGACCGCTGGCAAAAGCAAGGAAAGTCTCCATGAACCCTCAGACACTGGGCCTCCCCTTGAGCCCTGGGAAACAGCTCTAATGTCTGCTATCAAAAAGGTGGTTCAGGCAGGAAAAGGCAGGGAGACTCAGGTCAAGTCTTTGGCAAGGCTGCTTTATGCATGCTGGGGAAACCCTCACCCCCAAACACAGCCCTCCAGCTGCAGAGAGCCCCTCACACCTCCTGGCTTTACGGGGGCTTCCACGCAGCTCCTCGCCCTGGCCACCATCAGCTCCATGGCCAGCGGTGGCAGCTGGGTGATCCCAGCTGGGTACCAGGCAAGACTTTTCCTCTCTTCTCCATCTGCCACATTTCAAGCCCTTTGCTCGCGGGCTGAGGCCTCCATCCCGCACCTGTTCCCCACACCCCAAATGCTGCTACTAGTACAGCCAGTGCCCCAGCAACACGTTTGGAGAAGATACCAGCCTTCTGAGTTACCGTTTCTGAATATTTTCAAATTTGGACATGAATTATAACAGCAAAGAGTTTTATTCAAAACAGCAAGAGACAAAGTCTTTGTCCTTTACTGGACACTGGAATCTCTTTGCTCCAAAACCAAGGTCTTAAACACCAGCCAGTAATACTTGTGCATTAATTTAACCAAGCAGTATATATAATTACTCTTTGCATTACCAGCATTTGGTAGTCTTGAGAGAAGAGTGGAAATGATTTAAATATTGCATAAACACTTTTTTTTAAAAAGCCATATTTTATGCTTCTCTTGCTAGTGTTCTGGGGTTTTTTTAGCTTATAGGTTATACTAAGACCAAATCTTCAGGCTTCCCTCTACAGCCATGGAAATTTCATCAGAAAGGAAGCAGAGTTACTCTGTTAGACATCTCCAAGAGCTTCAGGTTTAAGCAGACCTCGGAGACCTCAAATTGATAGCGCCGTTTGCAAAGGGGAATTCCCACAGTCTGTACCCCCAGGACATTAGGAATACATGCACTGTAATCTTCCCTATTCCTTGACCTCCATGTTGCCCAAGCAAGCCAGAAAGGTACAGGAGATAAAACATACCATGACTTCTGCAAAGGAGGCCAGAGTACCTGTCCAAACTAGGCAAAAGCCCAGAACTGATCATGTCTAAGGTGAGCGTCTTGGGATGAAGCATCCTTATGATAAACTAGACACAACTAACATTAGTTTCACAATTTATTCTGCTCCCCTCTGCTCCTCCCAGCCATGTCTGGACATGGCAGAGGCATGCAGTGAAGGCAGGCCCAAAGGGAAGCTCCTTAAACTGCAGGTGCTCAGGGAATCTAGATGCACAATTGGAGAGCTGCTAATTCACCTGATGCTTCTCCCTTAGTCCTTTATAAGTAGATTCCAGTGTCAAATATAACCTTGAGCATTCAGGTTAATTTATTCAAATCAACATTAAAGAGGAAATGTTGAGTGAATACATAAAGTCTGAGATCCCAAACAGTTCCTCATTCTTTCCATCTCCTTTTATCACCTTGAATGTAGTAAGGACTAATGATTTAATTTTATTAAGAGCTTTGAAGGTGAGGAGTGTTGGGTAATTACTAAATATGTTTCTTCCTTGTGCTAATTTCCAGCTCCTGTAGCACCAATCTGTCCTTGTATGACCCCAGCCAAATGCAGCTGTGTCATTCCATTCAATTCTGTGGTTTCTATGTTCCTAAAAGGTGTTATTTTGAAATACACAAAGCTTACCAATTTGGAGAGTCTTCTCACCACTTCAAGACTTACAGATGTGGACTTGTACAAGTAAAGTTTGCCTGCTTGCTACTCCTGTTCACTCATACCAGTGACTTTCATGCTCATATGGAAACAATGTGATTTCAGAGCAGATTCAGATGAGAGTAAAGCCAGTAGACGAATAGTTAACAAGATGGGGGGAGGGAGAGAGAAGAGTAAGAGACAGAGGTTGTTGTACAGCAGCCCAGCAAAATTCCTGTAACAGGTGCTTCCCATCTGGCCATGCAGTTTCTATAATGCCCACTTAGTCATCTAGCAGCTCGGGCTCTGAGGGACATAGCCATAGCGGGTTAGCACATTATCATTCCCAGCTGTCTGCTTTATCTTCCCGCTGGAGATCCCCTCCCAGAGCACAAGAGGCTGAACAGATGGGGGGGGAGTGTACGGGCACAGCCCTGTGGCTAGGTGCACACCCGTGTTCAGCAGCAGCGTGAGCTGGTGGCCCCACAACTGCAGCAACTGAGGCATGAAAGTGTGTTCCCATCTGTTGCCCTTGTTACTGGGGTAATAATCTCCATCAAAGGTACAAGGCCTGCAGCCAGCAGGCTCACATAGATATACCACTGTAAATATGACTGAGCTAATCTACCTGTGAATCTCCTGCCAAGAACAAGAACAGGAAAAGAAACTCTAGAAAGAAAAATTCAGGACCTCATCTGAGCTTCTAGGCTGTATTACGCACGTCTGCTCCATCTTCTAGAAAACCCCAGTCAAATCCATCACTGTGAGCACCTCACGATAGCAAGCCAGGCCGAAAGCTTACACTGTGGTGCCGCTACAGGTCGCACGCAAGGAAAACAGTGTTTATTGCAATAAATCTCCATTAGGGTCCTTGGGTAAGGGTGAAATGAGAGGTGGGATACACGGGGTCAGCTGGCACTATGCCACATAAGGGCTGATCAGTGGCAAGATACCAGGAATGTCCCAAATCTACCTCTCACAAAGCGGGACTGTACTACAGAAGCCCATCTTCAGCGAGAGCTGTACGTTCAGTGAGAGATACGGTTGAGAGCTCAGCATTAGGCACAGCATCAAGTCAAATAACAGGTCTAAGAGATCTTACAGTGCATTGACTGTTTAAAAATGCCAAAGTCTTGCCTCTTTCTCAGAGCAGTTGCCTGAAAGACTTAGAACTGTCTAGAGAAACTTTAGGCAAAATCCTGCTCCTGGGCACCTTCACACTAGCTGCAAATATGTTGCCGCCCAAGCCCTTCTCACATAGACACAGAGAGACACAAAAAATGCCCCTTTTTTCCCCAACAAGCAGATTTTCACTGATAAACCTCAACGTGTTTGCAAAATTTCCAGCAACATTTTAAGTGTGCAAAGCTGAACTGGAAAAGCAAAACTCTGCAACCAGTTGAAGAGTTTCTAGCTTTAATTATGGAAGAGGGAGCAGATTGAAGGGAGTGGGTGGAGGGAAGTCTGGGAACATACAGTACTGTGCACTCTGAAATGTTGCAGGGAAGTAGAAGGCTGAAGGGCAGCCCCACGATTTAACGGTAAATGTTATTGCTCTGCACATGTGAAAGACATAACATGCATTTTTTTTTTTTTCAGTCTAACCAGCTCACTTCAGATTGAGGCAAATGGGGAAGAATAAGTATTAAACCTCCGTAAGAGACACACAGTGACTCACAGTTGTGCATCTGAGACGAAACACAAAAATGACAATTGCCTCGAGTTGCCTTTGCCACACGAGGGACTCCTCAACATTTAAAGAAAGAGGGGTATGACACACTACCTTAGTTTATAGTGCACAGCTGAATTCACAGACATCTTCACTTATCAAATGGTTAAAAATCACTATTTTCTTTAATCTCCTTTGAGCAGCAAGCTTTCTGCCTACACGTTTTGGAATCCAGACTCCCTGGCACCCATAGCTTTAGCAACACAGCCATCATTTCAATTGATTTCAGCAGGAAACCCATGTACACCACAATATCTAAGATGTTGGATTGCAGAGTCACAGCCTGAATTTCCACAGGGAGATGGCCAGAAAATTAATTGAGGCTTCTTTTGCCAGTGGAAACGTTTACATTTCTCAGCAAGAGAGTAACAACACAAGATCCAAGTGCTCTAATTCACAAATTTCACTGGAATTTCTCATGTGAGTGCTTCCATGCTCTCTTCCTCTCTGAGGACCAGAGAACACTTCTCTGGGTACACCAGAGCCCTATGCTGCATCACTAGTGGTGCAGAAGATGACATCCATGGCTACAATGCACCATGAAATAGGTCATCTGGCAAAAGAGCTTGACTAATAGAAAAAAAACCCCACAACCAAACAGCATGACACATCCAAATTAAAACAACCCTGAGGTCAGGTTCTTTGTAAGAAACCCCTGTTTTCCAGAGAAGCTTGGTTTCATGAACATCTCCTTTCCATCATAACAGTTATTGTTGATAAATTTTGAACTAAAAATTCAACTTCTAACCCTAATACCATGATTTAAGTTGTTGACTAAAGCACAGCCTAGTCTTTTTCAAAAGAGAAGGGCATTGTATATGTTGCAGTGTAATTTTTGACCATAGCTCCCTCTGGAAATTACAGAACCAACAATTTTAGCCATTTGACAACCAGCACTGTCAATGCCCAAGTTGCTCTGAATCTGAGCAGCTGCTTCCTGAACCTTATCATTGCACCACGCACAAACCAGAAATGAGAGGGGCTCTTGCAGAAGTCCAGAGGAAAGCGGAAACCGAGCCCTGAGAGGCAGTGAAGCCCAGAGAGGAAGCAGGCATAACGGTCCTGGAGAAAAGAGAAGTTTGACATGCTTTCCGGCCGGAGCAGGAAACTGCTCTCCTAGCTGATTGCAACAGCTTCTGAAGCTGCAATAACAAAGCAAGAACTGACAGGAATACAGAAAGGGAGGAAAGACAGCCCTCTGATTCTTGTCACACTTGAGCCAGTAAACAACTCCAGGAACCAACTTTTCATCCCAAGCTGATCATGCAACTGCAGACACTGCTTTAGTGGTGTGGAGGACAAAATCCAGCACAGGGACACAGAGCTGCGGGAAATACCAGTGATTTTTATCTCCCTCCTTTAAAGAGTTATTTTAACTTACCAGAACTTAAGACTCGGGAGCTCTTTTTGGACCACGCTGACAATCCATATGCTTGCAGAGCCTGGCTTAGTTAGAGCCCCCAGCTCCTCCCAGCACTTTCATGAATTTCAAGCTCCACTCTAAGCAATCAGGCTTTGGTCACCGAGACTTGCTACAGCTGTGGGGCACTGCTGCAAAAATAGGGCCAGACTATGGAGATGCTAGCTCAGCCTTACAGAGGACATTCGTGACTCAAGTTTCACCAAAGCATCAAAGAAAAATTCTCCCAACCCATTATTTTCAATTAAGTGAGAAGATTTCTTTAAGCAACAATAACTTAGAAACAGAATTCAACTCCCAAATCTATAGTTTGTCACCACCAGCTGTAAGTCAAGCAGGGAGCCTACGGCTGCTTCTGCACGTGCTGCAGTTGCTTCTCTAGTTTCCACAGAGAAGGAAGTTGGATGCATGGGCTGGCTGGAAACCCACCACGAGGGATACACCTGTGCCTACAGCAAGCCTTAAGGCTCCAGACGATATGCTGCCAAACTGACCATATCTTTCACCTCCAGCCACAGCTCTGGAAAACACTTGCACGTGCTGTTGGTTGCAGCAGCTGAGCTGTCAGTTGTTGCTGCCAGCTGTCACCAGAGTGACACGTTGGCAAGCCTTCAGGCATAGTACGGAGTCTCACGGAGGCTAGCAGGGAAGAAGGTGGAAGGCGGGGAGAGCAATTATGTTTGTACAAGAGTTTTGGAGCTTGATGCAGAGAAAGGGGTACTGCAGGAACTGGTAAGTTCATGAACGTGACTGACACGTTCATGTCAGTCATCAGCTGTAGGGCTCCCTTTGACCCCAACTCTGCTAAAGTCTCCCAGAAAAGGAGAAATGTAGAATATTTCCTGGGTTAGAAATATCACATGATGGTGGACCCAGCATGAAATACTGCAGGATCTCAGTTACACAATTTTATTTTCATCTTTGGACTTTTCATCCCACTTCAGGATTCAGTTTCCCAGACAGCCTCACCAAGCAGTCTTGTGATACAAATTAAAAACCATCATCATAACCAATTGCTCGTCAGTGCTGAGGAAGGAATGGCAATGTGCAGAGCCTGGGAAGAGCAGCTGTGCTAAGACTTCACTGTTGAATGAGTATTGACTACACATCACTGCGGGGAACTTGCTTTCCCTGAACGAGGCTCGTTTTCCCATACAGTAGGTTTTAGGCCACATATAGGCTATCATCATCTGAATGTGCTTTAGACTGAAGTGACAGGAAGGACAGAAGTAGCTATTAAACACAGGATATGGGAGGTTTGAGCACATCTTGGAGAATTTCTAAGGAATACGTAATCTGTTTTTTATAACACCTCTATATTTTATTGTGTTCTTCTATACAGTCAGTATCATTAAAAATACAACTTGTTACCCACATTTTTCTGTTTCCAAACAGATCCTCAGCAAGATTTTGCTTTCAGCATTGACCGTTGTCCTGATGTCGCTACCCACACCTTTAACATCAGAGCTGCAATGGTCCTAAGTAAGTGAAGAGCTATTTTCTCATGGCATAAACAGGCAATTCATGTGTGCATGCTGGTATTAAGAAGTAAGCAAGGGTGACAGCCTCTGATAAAATATGAATGGGCTTCATTTCTGAGAAATTTGAAAACCTGTGTAGGGCTACAGAAGTGTCAGTTCTGTTATCAGCTCTGCCTCAGACTCCGTGTGTCACCCTAAGCAGGTTATATCAGCGCTCAGCCCCTATTCCTCGCCTGCCCTTCATCTGTACATACGGATAGCCAACATGGGGGCCACTCTAGAGCTTGTCTTCACAGCTAAGTCTTCTGGGGAGAGTCTTGTTGAATGAGAGGGCTACAGCCCCCACGGCCTTGTGTCAGGACCCGCAGCGCTTACTAAATCGCCAAGGCTGACCCTTGCAGGTGGGGCGCTGAACGAAGGGACTCCCACAGAGTAAAGCAGGGGCACCTCCCTGCCATGCAGTGCAGCACACCGGGGAGCGCTGGGGATCCAAAGCACTACAGGAGTGCTAGCCTGCGGCAACGCAGTCATGCCATCAGCTCGCCACCTGTGCTAGCTGACATTATAGCCTCCAGCACACAGCTGATTAGCAGTAAAAGGTCAAAAGCAGAACAGCGTTTGAACTAATGGGCTTGATACACAAGTTAATATTAGCCATAGGGTGACTTGTGATCCTTGCATGGGAAAGCCACCTTCTTGCAACCCTGTTGGCCCCAAGCTTACCTAGAACCTTTGCTTCCAGAGCATAAATATGAGAGCACTGCTGAAAAGAAGTTTGTATGCCGAGTGTTTTAGCACTTGGGAATGCTTCCTTGCATGCAAAAGGTCTCCTCCTGTGAGACATGCTGCCCTTTTGCCTGGGGAGCACCAGTTTTCAGGTGGCTGCAAAGTTAAGCAAGCCTGCAAAATCACATTACAGGCAAATACAAAGTATTTGTGAATACTTTTTTCCAAGAACTCGGAGTACATGACCTCCATCTAAATCCAGTAGCCTCCTTGGCTCTATCTTTGTTAGCAAGCCAGGCACAAGCAGGCAGCCTCCCAGCACTGCCAAGCTGCTATGCTGGTCCCTGGCACGGGTTTGCCCTGGGCCAGCTACCATTTTCCCAGGCAGCAGGTACAGGACACAGGCTGCTCCCAGGGGCCCGTTGAATACAGTCCCTCTGCTAGGGACAGTAGAAAAGAAAGTTTAGATGTATGGACACAGGATTTACTATGCCAGTTGGCCTCAAAGTTAGAAAATGGCCACAGGCGTAGTTTATTTAACAATAAAGATATATGCTATTATATTCCCTGCTATGTACCTTAAGGGACTTAGAGACCTGTTCCTGGAGCATGGATTTTTATGTACCAGGAGTTCTCAGTGAAGAGAAAACATTCAATGGTTTAAACAGCAGGGGGAAAAAAAATTAATCTTAAAAAATAAAGTAATAAACTTGTTTACCCTTGCACTTTCTCTGAGCTCTCCTTCTACTTTTTGTGTAGGACACAACATCAAGGAACTGTATGTCAAGATGGACCTGATCATAAATGGGAAGACTGTCTTAAGCTACTCAGACACGCTTTGCGAGCCGGGTCATTCTAAGCTTATTTTCTGTGGAAAGAAGAAAGGAGGTAATTTAGGTAGCACTCTAAGTGTTTGATGGCTACTGAATACCCCAAGCAAGATGCACCCGCTGTGCTGTTGAACGCACCAATACATCGTAATGTTCTGTTTACTTCAACAGCATGTTAATGGATGACAGAAACACAGTAGGACACAGACGTTTTAATTTCAGAGCCTGCTTTTTCCCCTAACCTGTTTGCTTGCTTTTCTTTTAATCACAGAATATTGCAGACACATGGGATTTCAAGTCCATAAAAAATAACTGTAGTAATGTGACCCCATCCAACAGCAGAGAGCTTTATAAGCCCTTTTTATAGCCACATGGTTGTCATGTGAGCAAGAAGTATGACAAAAATAAAGGCCAGTTCTGTAAAAGAAATGGCAGAGCAAACAAACAAGCTGTTCTGAACATGTTCTTCAGAATTAAGCAAGTAATGCTTCCTGTCCTTAAAGGCAGTTTTCAACTCACTTTAAGAGGAATTATGCTTGAATAAGGATATTTGGACCAAGATACTATTTGATACCATCTATGGTTTGTATCTTACTTCTGTTCAACACGTGCCTATGCGGCGGTCAGATGATTTCAGTTCATGCCAGTCAAACTGCCAACTGGTGCAGACTTGCACTAGTTGGTTTACAGTGGCATTAGCTGTCCCCAGAAAGCAGGCATCTTCGGTCCCAGGTGAGCCTGGGCACCTCAAGGTCCCTTCTGCCACAACCCAGGAGAGGTATGTCCAGAATTGCTATGGTCATGCCTCTGGACTGTAATATCGATGTATCTTAAATGGTTATTTTGAAATCCCTCTTACATCACGATCATCTTGTTAGACTGATTTTAAAATAAACAAGTAGAGCTTCAGGGAAGTTTCAGAGTTGTTAGGGCACCTGTTACTTTCAGAAGCTCTGCTTTCCTTCCATTCGCTTGCATCTCTGTCCCGATAATGCTGCAATAATTCATGTGCAAGAGTTTAAAGACCATGCACAGCACTACTGCTAAGACAGCCCCTAGAAAATCACTAAGGCATTTCACACAGCATAGAAATATCACAAAGAATAATAGAGAAATGCTGCACGAGCAACCAACTATGTAAATCCTGTGAGATAGATAGACAAAAAATTAAATTCAGAGGTTTCTTCAATTGTGTATTGAATTACAAGGCAGGGAGAAACCACCCGCAGGCCTACTGAAAAACTGTCTTATTCTGATGAAGTACTAAATAACCTCCTTTAGAGAATACATTAAGGAGAAGTGGAGTCAGTCCTAAACTGAGCACAAACTGCTATTCACACATTAAGCCACAAAGCAAAAACCTCCTGGGGTTTCATAGTCCCTTAATCTTAAACTGACAGGTGATTGTTTCTACTAATTGAAGTAGATTATGATATAAAACCATAGTTGATTGTTTAAATAATACTATATATATCTTCATTTAGAAGCATCCCTAAGTTAGTGCAAGAATCTCTGCCACACACTTTTGTTCAGTAGCTGTTTTTATTTAGTAATTAAGTCACAGTGGGAAAGAAGTGAACTTTCTCAGACTAAGGTTCAGACTGAAAATGTGGTATTTCTTAATTAGTTGACATTTGATTCTAACCCATGTTTTATGACACTGAATTGAGCTGAAGACCAATTTGAGGCAATTCAGCACTGTTATAATTTACCATATTAGCACAGCTGTAAAACTGGCCTAATACCTAAGGACAACATTGTGGACAGCCAAGTATGCAGCCTAGCAGAGGTACAGAGGAGCAGAGAGCCCTTTCAACTGAAGCTTTTTATGCAGAGCCCCTTTTTCCCGTTGTACAGGCAACGTTCCCAACATCTGGCCAGATCCAACCTGAGTTTAAATATAGTGCGGACGAGCGGAGTAGAAGTTACAAGGAAAAGAGACTTACAAGAGCTAGATGTGGCAAAGTCTTGGGTGTTCGGAGTTGTATTGTTTCTTTGCTCTCCTATAACTCTACAGTTTTACCGTGACTGGAAATACTTCAAGGGACTTAATATAGCTGGAGGTTTTTATGGTCATCTTAATCATACAGTATTTACTATTCATGTTAAGCAAAGGTCACATCTGGCAGTGCTCACTGGAACTCCTAAATAGGATTCCAAGATCTTTTTCTTTGAGCTATATGCCTGTTGTGAAGTTGTTAGCTCAAAGGTTGCTAGGAAATTGGTCATCGTCCATTTAAGAACAATAACAACAAAACTGCTAAATGCTTTGTGGCATAACGTGAACTCAGTTCTTCCTCTTTTTTAGTAGAAAGTGCTGGTTATTCCCCATTTCATCCAAAGAAAATAGTTACATAAGATTTAACAGATTTCCCAATGCAATCACAAAAATCAGAGAAAAAGACATACCAGGGTAGTATTTAGCAATGTACCAACTACAACTTGCAGGCTTAAACAAAGCTTCCTGACAAAAGATAGTTGCATCCTCTTCAAGTTCGCAAGTTTTCTTTCTGCCCCAACTGATAAAGGCACCATCAGAGCACTTGCATGATTCCTTGTGCACACTCACAAACCACAGGGAAAACCCTCCTTGCTTCGGACCTCCATTCCTTACGTTATTGCCTCTTTTGGTAGGTGTTACAGCAAGCAAGTTTCTACAATAGTATTTGTGAATAAAAGTAGAGAACAGGGCATGAATTACAGAACTGAGTATCACATTGAGAGTTTAGGTACACATTTCTGAGAAAGCAGCCACACCACAAAGCTAGGTCTTTGGGCTGATGTACAATGCCATTTTGCTTAGCCCCTTCATCTTGCTTTTTCCTCCCCAGTAAAGAGTGGATGTTTCTCACCCAGCTATGTATTTATATATATTTTTCTCACTCAACTATACATCTCTAGCTGGCAGTTAGTCAGATCATTTCTACATCCCTAAAACTCACATAAGTTGTGTGTCAGTTGCATGGGTGCAAGATCGTGTCCTAGAAGAACTCCAACATGAAGCATTTAAGTTCTAAAAAGATTTAAAACATCGAAAAAGGAAGAGGTGGGTGCAGATGTACAGGGCCTTTATATAGTACAAGAGTGTGAGAATGTTTAAAGATTTTTTAGTGCAAGGAAGATTTGAGAAAGAAGAGTGAGAATTTCATTATAGGTGTTTTGTCAGGAATGAGAGGCATCTTCGTGATACATGAGAACAAGTAACTTGAAGTAATCCTCAGGAAGTTCTTACACATTTGAAAGCCCTGCTTCATACTGGAAGCTACTAGAGGCCTGCTCACTGCCAGAGAAAAGGACTACGTTACTTTTGGTAGAAACATCAGTGAAAAGCTGCTACAACAAATACAGTAATATCAAATATAATAATATCACCTTGAATCAGTGGTACATTAGAAATGTTTTCCAGGATGTTTTACAGAGATCGCTTCCATTTAAGCCTTTAAGAAAAGGGCTGAACATGGAAAGTGGACTGAAAGCACATCACTGACAACAGCATGCTTGACAGATACCATAACCTACCAGTAAACCAATAAAGACATAGGGGAATTTTTAATTGGAAAAATGCACTCATGATTTATGCTGTTCCCAGTGTTCATACATTTTTGCAACTACATCTGGGCTTGCTCTAAAAAGACCACAGAATTCTTTCAATGATCTAGGCTCAGTGTTTCTGACAGTTACACTTACTGCAAAAGATGTGTTCATACTTTTTCAATGGAGGAATGCAAAAATGTATGACTATATGGAGAAACATGTATGAGTATATGAAGGATGCTGTGATAAACTACAGTCCTTAAAGCCCTGGAGGATGTTTACACTTCTGGAATTACAGCAGAAATCCTCATGTGAGAGGAACATTGAATGGGCTTTGAAAAGCCTGATCCAGCCAGCACAGGCATGTTCTGAAGTGAGTATGAATGACAAAATTCAGCAGATCTATAGATCCAGATTATTTTCTGGCAGGTTGCAAGTAGCTGAAAATGAAAGCTGCCCTTACTTTCCTATCAGGATATTCTTTCAAAGCAGCATAGTCCTTTTTACTTCCCATCCTTGAAACAAGAAAGGTCATAAGATTTTTCTAGAGGCCTGGTTATAGAACCACAGAATGGTTGAGGGTGGAAGGGACCTCTGAAGGTCATTTAGTCCAACTCCCACCTACTCGAACAGGACCACCTACAGCCAGTTGCCCTGGACCATGTCTAGACAGGGGTTTTGAGTATATCCAAGAATAGAGACTTCACAATCTCTCTGGGAAGCCTCTGCTGGTGCTCAGTCACCCTCACAGTATTAAAAAAAAAAAAAAAAAAGTCTTTCCTGATGTTCAGGAGAAACTTCTTTTGTGTCGGTTTGTGCCCAGTGCCTCTTGTCCTGTCACTGGGCACCACTGGAAAGAGCCTGGCTCTGCTGGCTCTGTCCTCTTTGCACCCTCCCTTCAGGTATTTGTATATATTTATGAGCTCTCCCCTAATCTTTCTGTTCTCTAGGCTGAACAGTCCCAGCTCTCTCAGCTTCTCCTCATTGGAGGGATGATCCAGTCCCTTAATCATCTCAGTGGCCCTTCACCAGATTCTTTCCAGTAGCTCCGTATGATTAATAACTGTGAACTACTGCAAGACCTCTGGTTAGAAAGAGCTAAATAAGGGCAATGCTGAAACACAAAGCAGTAAACATGGACCTCAGAGGACCTAGCTCCACAGTTGGAGGCTCCCTAAAAGACAGTACAGCGCATGAGAGCAACTCCATTGATTACTGAGCAAAGGCACAGCTACCACAAATCGGAGCAATCACGGAAAACTTCTCAGAGAGGGCTGAGGCAAAGCCCAAAGACTGCATTCATCTAGCTCTGATGTAATCATTACTTTGTCACAGCAAAGTAGGAAAAAAATAGCTTCTACCTACACTGAAGGAGAGATTAGCATTGCCATCATTTCAGAAGCAAATTTATGGCCTGATGACTCCTACTTCATTTTAAAATATAGGCTTTGCAGAGCTTGAATGCTGCATCTGTATGTTTAGATTCTGGATGGCTTTCCAACAGCCTAGGTGAGACTCTAATGAGCTACGTGATCCGAGAGGAGTTTCCATGTCCCTGTGAAGGCAGCCTTTGGGGAAGGGTGGTAGTTCACAGCCCAGTTTCCTCTCTGCTCTCCTCTGCTGCCGTCCAAGATTTGCTAGGCTCAGAGCTGACTCAAGGAGAGATGGTCAGACAAGGACCTCTACTGAACAAGAGGATGCACAAACCACAAGCCACGCCACTGCACAGTCCACACCACCCTGAGGGGGCAGCTCGCAATATGGCTTAGCACACATCAACACATGTACAGCTCAAGTCCCAAGGGAGTCATTCATCACCCAAGTCGTGCAGTCTGCAGTGCCTTTAACTCCCATTTAGACTCCACTAAGTTGTGAACTGAGAAGTGGGCTGCACTGTATTTTTAAAATTCTTGAGTCACCGCTCTCTGCAGCGAAGATGTGTCAGACTCCAGGGCTTTTGCTTCGTGCACAGAAGCAAGCAGCAACGGTGACTGCTCTTTGAAAAGGAAAAGACTTCTTTGTATCCGGGTGAAGAGCCAGGGATGCAGAGGGGAATGAGTACAGGATGAGTGCTGCAGCATAGTTGATCAGTTTGAGAGCGACAAGCCAAAACGTATTCTAGTCTCAGGTTTGCTGTTAGATATTTCTGGGCAACAATGAGAAGTTCTGCATCTTCTCCACCTCCCAGGATCATCAGGACATTACGTTTAACAAACTTCTCATTAATGCAAAGGTGTAGGACATTGGTGATGTCTCAGGTTTCTTCTACTCTTCTCCTAGTTTATCTTATAGTCATGATTCTTTCATACAAGTTTGTTATAAGGCGTTGACTAACATTTCATAGCCTGTGTGGGGAAGACCTTCTGTGGACTCATTTCCAAGTCAGATACCTACTGCATGGTGGGACGGACCACCATATGACATAAACACATTACAAACTTTTGTCCAACTTTTCACAAGAAACAGTTTAAACCAGCACAGTGAGACTGGACTAAAACAACTCTCTAGAAGTGACAAGCACCAAGATGCCAGTACAGACTCATATAAATATGATGAAACACTCCTCTGTCACTGTCAAAGTAAAGAATATTTCGTGACACCTACAAAAGAGAATCCTTAAACAGCTCTTAGACTTTCCCACGACTTGCGGAGGGCAAGTTGTGCAAGAAATTCTGAAATACTGAAACATCTACAAATTTTATTTTAAGTCAAGTCTGCACAGTTTGGCCCAGTAAACTACAAAAAAGTAGGAGGAACTGCAGAACATCTTGCTGATTCTGTCCATTAATGCCAAAGTTGCCCTTTCTTCAACAGCAAAAGCAAGCATGCCTCACGATTAGGGAGATCAGGATTGGAAGGTAGAACTCCTGGGCTCTTTTCCAGTCATCAACACAACTTGTGATAGCTTTAGCACGCCATGTAACTTCTTGGTGAATGCTCCTTCAGCGGTGAGATAGACATGTTCTTATTACTTTAAGGTCATGTTCAGCAAGCAGTCAGAAGTCCACACCTACAGAAACACTCAGCTCAGACTGGTTTTTCTTCAAGTTACCAAAACAATATAGTTCAACTTTTGCAGCTGCAGATGTTTAACAGACCGTGCTAAAGGACTTGTGTCTGGCAGCCCTCCTCCCCTTTTATTTTCCCATTTGCAGGATGCGTGTTTACACAGGAACACCCAGCTGGTTGTGCAAAGCCGTGCCCCTCTCCCCCGCTCAGACAGGGACTGCAGGTCCTTGAGCCCTGGCTCTGCCCTGCTTTCCCCGTAAGGCAGTACACATCCTGACGTTTCAAGGCTGCCTATAGAGCACTTTGCAGTTCCGTAACACTCGTCACTGGAGCACTTCAAAGTGCTATTACAAAAAAGCAGCTATGACCAGCTGCTTGTTTCCTTCATGTGCTGCATGTCTAACCACCCACCACCACTTTTGCTTTTCAGAACACCTCTACTATGAGGGACCAGTCACACTGGGGATCAAAGAAATCCCACAGGTAAGTTGGTCACAGCTGCGCTCCCCAGCAGAAGGGCTTTCTGGATGAGGTACGGTCAGAGGACTACCAGCAATCACATCAGCATATCCCCTGTTCCCCAGCAGATAACACTGGGTCTGATAGTGTTTACATGACTAATCCATTTCAATATGAAATTAAGTGGCTTTGCTTAAAGCATTAGAGAGCCACCATTATCCAGGGACGAACAGGTTTTCTTAGGCTGGCAGACCCCCTCCACTGGCACTAAGTCATGCAGCCATACAGTTCTTTAGTAGGCTCCCCCTCTATTACTCTTAGCATGGCAACAAGAGCAGCAGCTCTAAGGAACTCCTGGGAGACCAAGGCTGCAATTCAGCTCGCTCCTTAGTGGGCTGAACAATTTAGAGAAGCTCATTCATCCTCACTGGCTATAAAGGCAATTTAGATAACCATTGCAATTCTGTGCATTCCACTGCAATGCTGTTAGATACAGAGACAGAGGTATTCTAGGTTGCAACTGAAAGCACAAGGTATTGGGCCAAGAACGCTTTTTCTGGACTTACAGAGACTTAAAATAAGAAAGTAATTTCTCAGGTGAGAAAACAGGCAGTACTTCTAGGCACTGATCTGAATTTCCTGGTCATCCATTACAGATGCTCTTTACAGGCAGTCTTCTCCACACTCAGCTAAGTCTCCTCCTTAAAGGTCAGCCAAGCCACATTGCAAAGCAAGATAGGT
Organism: Podiceps cristatus; assembly: GCA_000699545.1. Classification (NCBI taxonomy): domain Eukaryota; kingdom Metazoa; phylum Chordata; class Aves; order Podicipediformes; family Podicipedidae; genus Podiceps; species Podiceps cristatus. The sequence goes on from KL260332.1 coordinate 33,069, forward strand.
CTCAAATGCTGAACGCACCACAGCGTCTCTTAACGGGGCACAACACAAAACTATATTTGACCAGTAAATAACAAAAGATTTTTAGCCACATACACAAATAGACCGGATTGAAGAGGAGAAGACAAGATCTGGATCATCAAGGCATCTAGTTGAGGTGAAGAAAGGATCATGGTCACCACTGTGAAAGCACACAATTCAGGTGGTCAGTCAAACACTCCTTAGATTTATCCACACAGAGAAGCACAGCATGAGCTCTCAGTTCTTCAGCAGCAGACATAAAATTTATGTCACAGCCTCAAAGATGAGGTCTGGGGCCTCCTCAGCACTGGATTGGTCCCGGTGCAGGAACAGGAGAAGACAGGATCAGAACAGGGATACGGAACAAGGACATGAGTCCCAGAAAGCCGAATTTGCCAGGACCTGCAATGGAGATAACAAGGATAGCTGGCTTTTGGGAGGATCGAGCCTCCACAACAGCTACCATCTCAAGTGGCTCAGTCTTCCCTTGGTGATAGCAGCAACCACAACCTTCACTTTCCAAGGCGCTCACACAGGGAGCTGGGCCTCCTCATGCGGGCTGTTATGCTACCCTTACCAGCCTGCTTCCCTAAAGGCTGTGCCTAGAGATGCCGTGTCTAGCAATGCCTGTTGTTCTATCACACTGGAGTGCTCAAGCTCTTATCAGTCAGCATCCGGCTGCAGGAGTAGCTTTACTAACACACTGAGGACGCTTCTGTAGTAAAGGCTCTAGACAAAAAGAGGAATAGGCCTTTAGACCAAGAAGCAGCCCTAGAAACTTCCACACAGAACAGTAAAACTCCAGTTCTTGGCAAATTAGCTGAATTTGGAGTCAGAAATTCTAAGACTGTTCACAATCCTCTTTTAATAACAGTTTTTACCCATGAGCAAAAAATTATTCTGGAGGAGGAAAAAGAAAAAATCTAATCACTAACGAGCAATGGAAATGAATTATTAAAAACTCCCTTCCATGAATGAAACTATAAGCTTTTGGAGAATTAGCATACTTGTGAGAAAGGGAACAGAAAGCCTTTTTTGTTAATTAATCAATCAAGCAAATAACGCCATACTTCCATGCTGGCCATAAGGAGTAATTCCATGCAGCAATCATCTTCTGCTCGTTACAAAGAACGGCCTCTTCTGAGCAGCCCGAAGGACGTTTGCACAGTCTGCACAGTGACTACAACAAGGCTGTATTCTCATGAGCATGTTGCCTTTGAGCTTCTCTCTAAATTTGGATGTTACACTTAGCTTGAACCTCTCTGAGGACACAGGCCAGTTATCACTTTAGAAATCCCTTGGTAAAAGGCAAATGCCAAGAAGCTTGACTCATCGTAGCTGTGCCTCCTTCTACTCCACAACCAGAAGTCCTGAGCAGGGCAAGAGCTTTCTATGGTTCGAAGCCAGGAGGCCACTGCTTCCAAGCTCTCCAACCCCAGGCTTTGCTCCCCTCCACACACCAAAAAAAAAAAAAAAACAAAACCAAAAAATCCCCAAAACCAGAAAGAAATTCTGCAGTAACAGCAATCTGGGGTGGATGAAATCTAGTTCACCTCTTCCTCCAAATCTGTTAAATGAACCTTGTCACCTCCCCTGCCCACTGCTTCTCCTCCAAATGCCTAGAGAGAGCGGTTTTGACCAATACAAAAAAGATGTGGCTTCTTTAAGGTTGAGACTTCTTGCACTGCAATGATACAAGTTCTCCCCACAGCCTGAATTAGTAGTTTTAGCTACACAATTTGAAATTAAACTACCTCTTGTTTTATTATATAGGAATTCATCACAGATTGTGTCATCTATACACACACATCTCCCAAGGTGCTCTCTTTTATAAAAAAAGTCATATCAATAACGGTGTACACACTGAGCAACAAGATGCAAGGAAGAGAAGTGCCAGACAACTGAGCACCTCTTCCCCTTCCAATTATTAAACAGCACAGGCCATATTGTGCTTGCTCATAAGAAACATGAGAAGTTACACAGATTTGAAATGAATTCTTATGCATCAAAACATTTTGTTCCTCTTGTGCTGTTTTAATTTTGAACTTGTGCTGTCAGCACTGATATCCCTGATGAGTGTATTTTGGCAGAAAATACCAGCAAGTCCTTTACCAGTTCTGAAACATTTGGACAGGAAAGGTTTTGGAGAAACTTGGTGGGAAAAGTGTTATTCTGTTTCTAGGAAGAGGACTCCCTCACAGAAACAGAAGCAGTTATATACTACTGATGGGCTAATCTCTTGCTTTGTCTTTGTATCATACAGGGAGATTACACTATTTCAGCAAAGCTGACTAACGAAGATCACAATGTTGTCGCCTGTGCTGATTTTACTGTAAAAAATTATTTAGAGTATTATTAGCAAAAAACCAATTTCATGAAAGCTACAGACTACCAAAGCTATTCAAGCCAAGTGAGATGTTTGCATGCTACAGTGATTCTGAAGGAAATAATCCCCACATAGTGCTTCTGATGCTATTCCTCTTTATAATTCACTATTTTCAAGAAGTCACTAGACCCTCTAGTGGTAATTTTATCTCTAGATGCACACTGTATCTCACTTTTTGCTTCTAATATATACAGCTGCAAGTAGAAAGTCTACTTTCTACTGTTAATCTGATATTAACATTCTCACCTTAGGATGAAAATAGCATGAGGCAGAACAGGTGAGAGCGTAAACTTTTTTTTTTTTTAGTAAATTGTGGAGGTATCCATTTCTATCACAGGCTAAAGACAACTTTCATATGTATCACATATTATGCAGTTACAGCACTCAACATTTTCAATCTTCCCTGGGGCCTGCTGGAGCCTCCACTAGTATAGATTTTGTTATAACCACAGAACAAAGACCAAATAGGATAAACGTGCCTTTTTCCCAGTGATCCATGTCCTGTCACTGGATTCATATCACTTGAGTCTTCTGGAGTCTACCTTTTTTGTTTTTAAATGTCTTTTAAGTGATATGTGAATCATTCTGTACCTAGGCTATGTGCTCCTCTTGCTTCTCAATAAATTCATAATGAAAGAATAACTTTTTCTCATTTTTTCTCATGATTCTAGGATCTATCTAAAGCTTAAGGGGGAGCAGGGGGAAGGGAGGGAATAAAGATTGAGGGAAAAAAGTTAAATGAGCACTTTTTTTTCTTAATATGAAAGATCAGTCATGTTGACACACATTTTATGTTAGTAGAGGACAAACTGTTCCTTGCTTTGAGCATGAAGCCCCAGGAGAAGTAAACACAAATTACATTCCCAGGTGCGGCACATTCCCCAAACCCTCTCATTCCAGGAGCCTTTGCAGCTGGCATAGCTGATGGGTAGGTAGATAACCAAGCATAGGGCAGCACGTGGGATTAGGATCTTGGGTTAGGGAGTGTGGAGACCTGATTAGGAAACTCAAAGTGTAGCGGAAGGATGAGGAGTAGGGTTGAGTTCCAATTTGGAAAGGTATGGGCAGGAATTAGAGGCACAGGAGGGTTCTGGAGCTGTGCTTACAGGCTGAACATGGGCTTATGAAGGGTAGTAGCAAGTATTGGGCTGCATGCCTGATCTTGGAGAGGTTCAGCATTTACAGCTAGGGCAGCTGTGGCTCATGGCTGGCCACACAGGAGCTCTGAAACACAGCCTCCATCCTACACACCCACATGCTGCGTCTCAAACAAATTCCTGAGCAGCAAGAGCATCCCTGCTGCACAGATGACCAACACCACAGAGCGGCCAACAGATACAGGCAAGGGATAGTCCCTCACTTCCCTCATGTGCAGCAAAATTCTCACTTGCCATCACAGCAAAGGTGAGCAAGTCTTTGAGGCCTGACTCGCATTAGGAAGACTTACCACCGTTGAACATGAACCAGCGAGTGCCACAAAATGGGACAGAGCATGTTTAACACACTACGGTTTCAGCCCGTTCCTATTACACTGTGATTTGGGAAAAAAAAAAAAAAAAAAAAAAAGAGACAAACCAAGGCCAACAGGGTTCATCACAGCTTTGGCTACCATTCCTCAGATCAGAGTTCAACTCTGAAGTGCTGATGCTATTTTGAAAGCAGTTCATCCAAGTCACCACTGTTTCTCTGGTTTTGGTCTTCGTAACTAATAAAAGAGTATCACAATACAGACACAAGCTCATTTTTTTTTCTCCTCACATCAGTAGCTCTTTAGATTCACCTCTCTTCCCATGATTCCCATACGATATCAGAAGAGCCATACCTTGAGGAGAAGCTCAGCTCTGGAACCTGCAGCACAGGAGAGACATGGACCTGTTGGAGCGGGTCCAGAGGAGGGACACAAAGATGATCCGAGGGCTGGAGCCCCTCTGCTGTGAGGGCAGGCTGAGAGAGTTGGGGCTGTTCAGCCTGGCGAAGAGAAGGCTGCGGGGAGACCTGATTGCAGCCTGTCAGTGCTTGAAGGGGGCCTATAAGAAAGATGGGAAAAAATCTTTATCAGTGCCTGTAGTGACGGGGCAAGGGGGAATGGTTTTAAACTGAAAGAGGGGAGATACAGACTAGATATAAGGAAGAAATTCTTTACAATGCTGATGGTGAAGCACTGGAACAGTTTTCCCAGAGAAGTGGTAGAAGCCCCATCCCTGCATACATTCAAGGCCAGGTTGGATGTGGCTCTGGGCAACCCGATCTAGTTGCAGATGGCCCTGCTCATGGCAGGGGAGTTGGACTAGATGGCCTTTAGAGGTCCCTTCCAGCCCAGATTATTCTATGATTCTAAGCTAACAAAACTGCATCCAGCAGCAGCATTTGCACAAGAGTCCACTTGCTCAGCTCTGTTCCACCACAACCACGCAACAAAAGCATGACTAAAACCCAAATTCCTGCCGACAAGATTCTTGGTCTGTTATCTGATGAAAGACTCACCAGATGAAAAACAAACTCAGTGCTGGTTTAAGCACTTCTACTTGAAATCAATCCCATAATAGCCAAATTTGCCAGGGTCCTTAACCCTGGGGCATGCCTGGAAGGGCCCCCAGGCCCACCACAAACAAAGCAGCCAGCCTTTGCCTCCACAAGATATGGGGGCTCCCCTAAAGCATCTGTAGCAGAAGCTGCTGCAGGAGCTCTCAATTGCCCCCAAAGTGGGAATTTAATCCCTAATGCATCAGACATCTGGTCCTCGAGATCTACCATCACTGACCATTCACCGCCCAGCTCACACACAGACACTGCAGAGCCCCGCTCCCGGCACCAGCTGAACAACGTTTGGCTTCCTATCACAAAATATACTTGCCCTTTTTCTCTTGGAATTAAGCTGAAGAACCAAGACTAAATCTTAAACCCACACTGCAAGGCTTAAACTGGAGCTTTCTCCACAGCGGGAGAAAGGTATGTTTGCCATATCACAGAGACACAGAGCTTTGTTATCTGAAAATCATTCAGGGCTTAACAGCTCAAGGCCTCGGCTGCTCTCTAAATTAAAAAGAGGTCTGCACCTTCAGCCTAAGAAATGCCTCCATTTCTTTCTTGAATTCCCATTTCTCACGGGACACCATTGTGCAAGGTTAAGAAAAAAAAAAACAGGGTTCATCTTCATTGATCACAATAGAGCTAATGAATCCCTTTCTGTCCCGGAAGGTCTGTGGTATATTCACACTATCACACCAGAATTCAAATACATTCAGCAGTTACTGCAGTTACCTTTCTGAAATAGCCTCAAAAAGCTTAGTAAGGGCACTGTAGCAACATCCAGGCTCTGAACATAGCTTAGCTGTGCAAGGGCAAGAGCAGTATCTTCCAGGGATTTGAGGCCTGAGCAAGGAGGCAGTTGGGTTTTGCTGAAAGAAGGATCTGCAAATTTCCAGCCAGCTCTCCTTGAAGTCAGGGGGACGAGGCACAAGTAGGGGCCAGATTCTGGGCTCTCAGCCCTTGCCGACAAGATTGCCCGAATTGGAAGTGTCTTTATGCTGTTAGCTCTGTTATGTTGAAAGATGCTACTCTTTTATTGTTTAAATTTCTCATACACTATCTTCTACAATCTCCAGTGTAGCCCTAAAATAATCCCAGAGTGGATGCATTTTATTCTTTTGATAGTGCTCTGCAGCATGAGAAAGGGGTGCAAGGGGAACAGGACATCTAAAGGGTGTTAGTCCAACAAAAATAAAGTTTTTGTCCCAGAAGACACTGAGAAGGTAAAGCGTGAAGCTATTTTTACCCTCAGCTCTCATGCAACAGTCTGTGATGAAGGATCTGACGAGAATAAGGACCCCAGTCCCTTTAGTGGATTATTCTGAACTAACCTTCCCAGGACTGACAAATGCCTCAGTGAGACAGATGGGATGGAAGTCTGGTTCCCAGGAGCTCCCACAGGGCTCAGGCAAACACAATGATCAGTGTGCTACAAATGCACTCAATAATCAGTTAAAGCTGAGATAAAACAGCTACTACCATGTTTCTACCAAGTCCTGTAGCCTAGTCACAGAAACTTCTGTACCTCAGCAGGCAAAACCCAAGACTGCCAGACATGAACGGAGGTCCCCCCACTCCTTTACACAAGCACATAACCTAGATCACATGAAGGTCCACCCCCAAATTTAGCTGTTGACCACCTAGCCTCGTTATGTGGCTGTACACCGCAGAGACCATCATTTTCGTGCAGTGGTAGGTTGGGGATCCCCTGGAGAGCAGCTCTCAGACTAGTGTGGCACATGCCAGGGTCCTCAACCAGCCTGGAGTAGGAAAGCCTTCCTGGACCTCACCTGATGGATGCAGTACCTTCCTCACGCAGCCCAGGAGAGCTGGCTGTGGTAGACACAAAGATGGAAAGTCAGATATGGTCCCCTGGGACAGTGAGGACAAAGTCTTGCTTGGGTTGCTCTGCCAGCCCTCCAGATAGCTCCAGTTTCCCCTCAATATCCTCAATATCCACACATCCAGGAAGGCCCCCCAAAACACATAGTATGGCCTAGCTCTGTCTAGATAATGCAGAGCCATTTAAAACTAAGAAGTGTAAAAAAATGTATTATGAAGCAATCCTCTGCAGACTAACACCCACAAGGTTAACTTCCTGCTGTCCGCTCTCCTGCCTTGCTGCTCAGCCTGGCGACTCCTTCGAGGCAGGGACACTCTGCGGTTCTTCAGCACACTGCCGACCCAGCGAGGAGAGCCGTGGCATTAGCAGGTACATTCAAGCCCAGCTTCTCACTTGCCTCTCAGACCTCTCCAGTGTCTCACATTAGGAGCAAGTTCGAACTGCTCACTGAATTCAAGCACGCTGGTATCCACGACAATCTCCCCGACAGAGCAGAAAAGGAGAAAAAAAGAAAAGAATACAGAAGGGACAAAAATGGTGAGAAAAGAAACTATGGAAAGAAAGTCAGAAATAAAGCTGCCTTTGTTCTGCTCTTAACATATAAAATGAGATGCAAGAAGTCTGCATAGAAAGATCCTGCTCATGAGGCCTTAGAAGTTTCTCCTCCCTCTGTTTCTCCATGACATTACCACATTCCTCACCCTTGTTACCTCCTCCCAGAAGCGCTCTAAGTATCTCCCCAACAAGTGAGACTGAGTGAGAACACGACATTCACCAAGTGAGCCCCCACCAGACACCAACCATGGGGCCTGAAAGGATCAGGGAGGAGCGATTCAGTCTCGTTGCCAAGAGGGATTCCAGCATCTCTCATTAGGGGAGAGGGAAGAACCCTGAACAAAGAGATCAGACAGAGAAGAGGCTCCTGAAGGGCCCAGCCCAAGGCTCAAGGGGATTTCTGCCAGCAGGGTATTTTATTGATAAAGGCTGTAGAGCTATTCAGTCTGCCAGGCATGAGCCTGCAAGATGGCACAGCATTCCCTGTTGGCTCTGCGATAATGCCTCTACTATCTAGTTATACAATAAGCCTTAGGTTGTTTTCCTAAACCAGGCAGCAGCTGGCAAAGCTAGAATAAGCTACTGTTGTCTCACACTGCAGTAAAGCAGCCTCACACGTACTTCTCTTCTCCCTACTGATACTTTCCTTCTTCCACTCAGCTGCACAGAGGACATCGATGCCATCAATGAAAGAGCAGGTCGCTTGCAGGCCGGGCAGGGAACAACTTAAAAGAGGTTCAAACTCCAACTGCTTTGATCAGGAGAGTGGCTCCACCAGAGCCAAAATAAATGTTTGCCGATAATCCCGTGCCCTCTGTTTGCTTGTGTGGGTCCCATTTTATTAGCTTTCCTATGGTAAGTTTTACAGCTGGGGTTACCAGAGTGATAAACTGCACAGATTATTCTTCACTGTTGCTGATTTGCTTCTCCTCAGTTTAATGCAGCTTTACCTTGAAAAACCAAATACTTTGATCCAGGATGCTCTCTTGCCCCTTGCAAAACTTCACCTCCTTCTACTACTACCTGACAAACATCATTTTGGAAAACAACAGGCTGCTCCAGGGCAGGAGGAAAGTGAGTCATAATCAGGTTTCCCTACTGAATGCTTGAGATGCTCTTTACTAGAGCACTTAAACCGAGATCCTCCTCGACCTTTGCACCACTGTGCTGACAGTGATTTACCCTCTCTTCCCTGCCTCCCTCCCAGCAGCGCTCTGTGTGGGCTCCCACAGGACCCTTCGGGTGCTGAAACACAATTAACTACAGGATCAGGACCACAGAAAATTATTGATATCCTATGATTTGATTTCTCCCCCCATCATCACTGAAGCAGAAACTTCAGTGTCTGTGCAATAGGTTTTAATTCAGTCCAAAACACAATGCCATAAGTTTGATCTGTTCGTTCTACTTGATTTATTCAAGTTATGCCCCAGCTATTTTCCATTCTGAAAGCCAAGAGAAGCCAACAGAAGGAAAGGGCTTTGTTTTGCCTTTTTTTTTTTTTTAAGTTCGAACTGCTCAGATTGGAAACTACACTGATGTACATCACTTAGCCAGAGACATCTTTGTTGTATCTAGATAAAAATCAAAGCTGAACCAATTTATTAACTGTGGCACAGCAAAAGCTAAAGAAGCTGTCAGTAGCTTTCCAGTCCCAATATGGAGTTCCTATTACTTTGCATCAGGCTGAGAAATTACTACTCAGTCTTCACTGTTAAATTTTATGAATGGAAAACAGTTTTGCCCCAGAGCTTGTATTTATTATTCATAGCTTGGTTTGTTCCCTAAGAAACAGGAAAGTAGTATCAAATTCAAAGTCTCCCTGGATGTTAAGGAACTGCAGATCCAGATCACAATACTTTTCCTTCCCTAATTCACCAACATCTCCAAGGGTAAATACATGACAAAAGTCATGAGAATTCAAAAATACATCAGTACCTTGCAGATGAGTACAAATAAACAAACAGGCCTAGAGCCACTACTACAATGAGCTTTGGTTTTTGCAGAAGGTGGCAAGCAAAGAACACTGCAGGATTTTTTCACCTCCAAGTCACTGCTGCTTGCTTACACAGATTTGTCATATAGTAGTGTCCACAATAGCAAATTGCTCCCACAGGCCAGCAAAAAAAAAAAAAAAAAAAAAAAAAGCAATGTGGACACAAACCCTAAGTTCAGCCAAGGTAAGAAACTTAGACTCAAGTAGACTCTTTGGTATCTCCAAGTTTAACCATAACATAGTATTCTGTGGGAGGGAAACAATAAAAATTTAAAAATAAATAAGTTTTAAAAATTAAAAATTCCTAGTCCACCTGTGACAATGATTCAGGGAAATTTTTCTATGTTGGCTTGACTGTGGACACAAACCCTAAGTTCAGCCAAGGTAAGAAACTTAGACTCAAGTAGACTCTTTGGTATCTCCAAGTTTAACCATAACATAGTATTCTGTGGGAGGGAAACAATAAAAATTTAAAAATAAATAAGTTTTAAAAATTAAAAATTCCTAGTCCACCTGTGACAATGATTCAGGGAAATTTTTCTATGTTGGCTTGACTGAAATCACAGTCTCTGTGCAGACCTTCACACAACTGCTATCACCACCAGGATTGAGAGGTATTTTCTTTGCAAATTTTCTGATTTTTACCTTCCACTTAGGAGGAAGCTCCAAACACAGGTGAGGCAGAGCTAACAGACAAATATTTTAGTCTGAAGATCTACTCAATGTCAGGGGATGCAGCCAGACCAAGCCAAGCAGTTTATCTGGGAAGTGTGGCGGCTAAAGGATGGATCAAATGCAGAAGCCTTCCAGACACAGACCAGGGTCACACAGCAGAGAGGACTGGTAGGAAGAAGATGAGCTATTTGGAAGAAACTTGCAAACTATTAAGTTGTACCTTTATGATACGGTGTCTTCAGCAGCAAAATTGGCTGAAGGAACTCCTGGTTGTGCCAACACACTGGACTTGTGCTGTAGGTTTGTTTACTTATTTTAGGCTCAGCCACTTCTCTGGCCTGGCTCATACCACAAATCCCTCAACCCAGCTGAAGGGTCGAGGTCCCAGGACGCAGGATTCCTCACATCAAAAGCCTTGATGAGGTTTCTGCGTTGCCCCACCACAGGCTGAAATGCTGCTCAGGAGGCACAACACACTGCCAGGTTTTTCCATGACAGCCATTTCAAGACGTTCCTACCACTCACCACTCTTGCTTCCTCAGTAGTTACTACACTCACAGGAAACACCGTAGGATGGAATGGAAATGAGGAGGATGGGAAACAGTATAAGATGCAGATTTAAATCCAAAGAACTTGCCAAAGTTTTACAACAGAGGGAAGAATAGAAAGCAGGTCTGCTGTACTGCGTGAGTATATTTTGTACCATCTAGAGAAAACAAAAAACCAAACAAAAGACAAACCAACCAACAAAACCCCACAACAACACAACACCCACCATGCTGTTACTGGAATGTCTGCAAAGATAAAATGTTTCTTTAGAGAGGGAAAAGGCTGCCTATAAGGTCCTGAGCATCTCCAAGTGCTCTTGCAAGCACCCTGAAGCGGCTGCTGTGCCTGGGGAAGCGCAGCCGGCTTCCCCAGCCTGGGGAAGCGCTAGCCGGGCCATCATGGGCACAGCATCCGGGCAGAGCAAAGTGCGGAGGCCACAGGAGCTGCGCTCCTGCCCGTGCCCCCTCGGCTGTGCATTCCCATCCCCTCCCTCGCACCCACACTAGGTTCACCCTGCTACGCGGTAGGCCTGTTCACGAGCCCACGCCAGCAGAAAGCTGCTCACCTCTGCCTGTGCTTTCTGCCGGTTTGACTTCTTGGACTGGCCCTGCAGGGGCCACAGGAGCGCGGTAGCCAGGAGTGGGGAATCAAGGAGGTTAAGAGCTGCCCAAACGGCGGTTTGGGCCACCCACAAGGCAGTCCTGGATCCTGCTCAGCTTCACCGAAACTCAAGTGCAGCGGTAAAAATAAGGCTGCAAATCAAATCCTTTGGGGAAATCAAAGTTTCCTCCAAAGCTGAGACCCTATTCTGCTGGCCTCCCTAGGGACGGCCTTTTCTACAGTACCCAAGCCCCAGCTCCTCAGCCCCCCGCAAGTCCCCACTCTCCAGCTGACAGCCCATCTCGAGGAGGCACCCAGCCACACCACCCTCGCACCATCCTGGCTCAGGAGGCATCGCGGCAGCACCCGGAGCAGCCCCGGCAGGGCTGCCTGGCTGCAGCCCCCTTCTGCAGCAGCCTGTGTCCTGCGCCGATCGACGGTACCAGATCAGGGGCCCAGAGGACGGGGCAATAGATCCCCCCCTCATAGCAGGAAATCTTGGGCTGTTCCTAAGGAGGAAGCTTTACACCAGTGCTATAGGTGTTTCAAAATACCTTTTTAATTGTTGCCTTTAATTAACATTTCATGAAATGTAAATATCAGCATTTGGACAAGTGATCTGACCTTACCAAAGAGGATTTTTCCTGCCCTCCTATGAATCGAAAGGTTTTATTTTCTCAGCCCCTCACCCCTGGGAATGGGGACAAGATCATGACTTCTTTTCATCCCATACAGATGAAAAATATTGAAGACCTGTGGTTTTTGCATGAGGCAGAAGCATCCTGCCTGACCCAGCC
>KL260333.1:0-23215 GCA_000699545.1 Podiceps cristatus
CCCCCCCCAAAAAAAAAAAATGGAAAACATTTATTTAATGCATTTATTGAATGGATTCGTTTAATTAATATGTTTGACCAGTATTGGATCTGCACTGGATGATATTCTTCACTTACAGCCCTCACTGAAGAGAGTGTATAAAAAGTAAATGCAAAGAAAAAGAAAATTATTACATTTTTACATTACATAATTAACAGATGATATTAAAAGGCTGAGCTACAAAAAAATGTGTGAATAGAAACATGGAATGTATACTACATTTCTTCCATAAAGAGCGCAACACTGTAAACAATAAGTGAGGGTATTGAAATGAAATAGTTAGATACACAATAAATGAGTGTCAAAAAAAGAAAGAGCACATCTGCTAACAAGAGACAACACTAAGTAAATTTGTAATAAGCATGATGGAGAGCTTTCCAGAGACAGTACAGGGTAAGGTCAAATAAAATAATTACATTTTTAGTCGAAAATGATTTTCAAGGATTTACATGGAAATATGAAAGATCCTTTTTATTTCTATTCAAATGTCTTTTAACAAAAAGGAACTCAAAACACGATTCCAAACAATAGGAGGCCTTATCTAAAAAGAGGTGTGCATTGTGTCAGCCTTGACAGGAATCATGTATACAGAGCAAGGAGATAAAAATGCATTTCCTTTTTTAACATTGATTAATACCAACACAGGTCTAGGGGGCCCAAAGAGGCATTGGAAGCCTTGAAGTCTTTTCATTAACCTTCACTGGGAGGTTAAACTTCTCTGCACATATAGCTGAGAGAAATTCAACATTATTCAGAACATACATAACTTCTTAATCAGAAAATGACAATGTCTTAAAAATCTATAATCATGATAACATTTGAGTCTTAGAAACCGTAAGACACCTTTTTGCCTGGGACCTCAATTTTCCAGAGGACATATTTCATTGTTCTAGTGAGCTATAATGACAAGAGAGAGTATGTAACAAATCACATAGCTTAATTACAGACAATCAGATGGAATAATTATATTTACTTAAGTTTCCAATGTGCAATTGAAAAAAATTAGTGCTACTCCTACAACACTTCACTAGCTGAGGTTTATTTTCTGTTTAGGAGCAAATACTAATACTCATATATTGCTGCATAATTTCTTAAATGGATCAAATCAGTATGGAAAGCAAAACCTAGATGGGATAATCACCTTGCACTGCAGATGAAACTTTTAAAAGGCAGTGTATGTTGTATCATTTACTTTGAAGACTGCTGGTCTTAACAGACAGAAAATGAGCTAAATGAGGCATTATCACATGCTTTACAGAAGAGACAATTTTGTCCATGATTTTTTTTTTTTTTTGAGTTTGTCGATCTGAATTTTTTCCGTATTGTTGAATATTTAACTAAACTAATGATTAAAATTTTCTGTGACCAGGCTAGAATCAGATTTACGTTGCTAGTGACTTTTTATTAGAAAGCGTAAGGAAATCTCACTGTGAGAAATGGCAATACATATGTCAGAGGTCCCATTTCAAAAGTCTATTTTCTAAGTCAAATTAGGTAGTAAGAATACCACTTTGACTTGGAATAAATTTGAAATTTTATATCTTAAATCATTGGCCTTTGAGTTATTTATCTGCTAGCTTTATCATGGCTGTGGAAACTCCTGTGGCCTGAGATCCATTTTGAATTCCCCAGGTGAATATTATGCCTTCAACATATACAGTTGATGAACATATTTGTTGGCTAAGTACGCTCATACCCATCTGCCAAATGGCCTCATGCCTGCTAACATATTGGTCAGACACATGTCTTCGGGTGTAAGTGCCAAGAAAATTTCTTACACTTGCCTGCTGTATCTTCTAAAGGAAGTAGCACTGAGACGGTATCACTACATAGGCTTTTTCTTTTAGCTTTGCCACACATATTTAGGTGAATTCCTCAACCAGCAAAGCAGCCCAACAAAAAAAGGAAAGTGAGGAGTTTGCTGATGCTTGTGGTTTTTCAAAATAGATGTAGTAGGTTCTTTGGAACTTTCGACAGCATCATATGCCGTTACACTGCTGGAGCAACAGTGATAATGCAGCTCTCGGCGCAAGTAACTTCAGCTTGGACGCCTCTGAGTAAAACCAAGTTTGGGGTGGACTGGGAAGAGCTACTTCAGCAGGTGGCAGTGTTCCTTCTCCCTGCCTTGCGTTTCTCAAAGGCGGCCCTTCAGCCTTGCCTCCACAGAAGGACAATAATCTGCTGAGATGGCAGAATGCTAATAAGCCAGGAACAGTGTGTGTTGCTGGTTTATATTGAGTGAAAAACAAACAAGCAAACACAAAAGCACACCTGTGAAATTTAAACTACTGCAAATGATTGAAGTCGTGGCCAATGGTGAAAAAAGTTAATTAAACAGGCTATGCAAGCCTTTTAACCGCTTTCTGATCTAAGAAGAAACCTCTGTCTAGAGAATAGGATCTCAGAATTTTACAGAGCAGATACATTCACAGAAAACATTCTGTTTGAGAACAAATAAGGCTGCCTTTTTGCTTCATATGTAGACAGTCAGTCTAAATATTTTGGTTTGTTGTAGTTAATTTTTTGCTTTTTAGAAAGTATATGTGTAAATATATGATTTTAATTAAAAAAAAACCCCAGATTCTAAATGTTAAGAATTATATTTTGGACTTCCCCTAGTTCTTACCTTTTTAATAATTAACAAATAGCTACTTACATATTTCTTTTTTTTAAAAAAAAAAAAAGGAGTAATAATTTATTCTAATAAAAACTGAGGAGCTCTGTCGGGGTGTATTCAGTAGGCAAAACCAAGTATAAAGACAAGATAGGAAATAACTAAAGCAGAACTGGAACAAAAATGGTTCCTGGAAAAATTTCACCCCAGGAAAAAAAAAAAAAAAAATAAATAAAAATCTCAGGGTAGCTACTTCCAGTTGGAAGAGAGCTTTCACATTTGTAAGCAACTTTGTGTCAAAACCCTTTTTAGAATTTCTAAAATGTCGGGGTGTGATCTACTAGGGACTGGAAGTAAAAGTTAAGAAAAAGTGAGAATTTACAACATTTTTGGCTGGGGATAAATCAGAAATACCAAAAAATCTCATGAGAAAACTTTTTGCTTCTGAAACTGCCAGACCGGCTTTATTTTGGAATAGCTGATATTTGTGTAAGCATAAAAAAATGCATGATTGATCTGATTTGAACCTTTTGAGATTTGTCCTTTACTAGCATGAACTGATCTTAATCAGGGTACTTCCTGAGGTGTAAAAAGGAGTTATGTGTCAATATATATTTCACTGAAATTGGGGAAGAACTGTTTTGGCATTAAATAAATCTGGAAACAAAAAATGTGGTTAGAGGCACTTTAATGACAAAAACAATGATGTATTTTCTGTACTGCTTGTGTATAAATAAATGATATTAAATAGGGAATTTTACATTGGTTTTAATGTGACAAAATGTCCAATTAAAACAAACACCAAAAGCTTAAGCATTCTGTAGCTGAAACTAAATAGTGTGCTAGTCCACAGTATAAAATCAAAAAGCTGGGACTACAATACATCAAAATAAAAACTAATTAAATTTCACAAGTTTTTCATAGCAACCTTCAAAACAAGTCCTGGAAAGGAGAGCTGTCTAAACTCCACCCTGATGAATGAAAACTGGGAGGAAATAGCAGCTGAGCCCCCTTCCCCACCACCACACTCCACACTGCCCAAGAGATTAAAGAATTTCAGCTGCAGCTTCTGAAAAAGTCCTTTGGTCACCTGTACCAGATTTATCTATTGAAACGTGCCAGCATAGTGAGGTACTTGTCAGACATAATATAGTGATAAATACAAAACAAAAGGGCCTTTGTCCCTGTATGATGCCCAATGAAGAATTTGCTACAGACCATTTGATTGTGAAAGTTGGTTTGAAGATTTGTGGCATTAGCTACTTTCTAATGCCATTTGTGGAATAGGATAAGATAGAAATATAGCAGTAATTAGCTGATTAGAACACATGGTGTGTGGGCTTGTTGAGAAGGCAGGAATATTGTCTAGCAGAGAGCAACTAATGAAGTCACATGATGAACTATTGTAAGCTAATTGCCTACGGGGTCAGCAAAGGATTCTCCCCCTCACCCCTTTACACCCCCACTCTCCCCTTTTGTCTAGTACAACAGGTTAGGCTTCACACATTTTGGGGTTTCCTTTCTTTTCTCCCCCACCCTAAATGTGGGGTCTCCCCCACCCTTTACATCTCACCCTACCAGAGAGATGTAAAGCTTTGCCTGACAAGAATCTCAGGCTCCATTTGTCTGATTTCTTATGATAAAACAGCATTGAAATCAAAGGGTAGATACAGCTTCAGATACATTTTGAGGAAGTTTGAGGGACATATGCTGTGCAGCTCCTCTTTAATGGGATCTAGAAGGCAAGGAGATAGAAAACCCTAGGATCCTCTCTGGTAAATCTGGCTCTGTAAGCAAAATGATAGTGGCTGCTTTCAAGTAATTGCTAAATTTGGAGGAAGATGAAACAAAAAGAAACAAAGGGAAGAGGTCAGATAGATGCAACCTATTGTCACTAATTTAACTGAGGGAAAAAATAAGCCGGCAATTTCTTAGGCTTTTCTATTTCAGGTTTTGGCATCCAGTTCTACAGAAATTTCTCACCTTTTAAAACTATAAGCCTGTTAAGTCAGCAAATACTGGTTTTTTGACTGGCATTTCACTGCTTAGGTAATTGCTTAAAATATGTCAAGGCAAAGTGGTAATTATCAGTCTTTTTTTTTATTCCATTTTCTGGAAAGACTAAGGCCTGTCAGTCACAACAGCTCAGTGTCTCTGAGCCTGTAGCTCCAAGAGCAGAGAGCTAACTCAGAACGTGGAGATCACAACTCAAATACAATCAATGAACAGAAACGTCAGTAAATTACATCTTTCCTACATCAAGAAACCAGACGTTTCTGTAAGAGAAAATGAATGTTCCAGATTCTTACCTGTCTTCCCAGTTTTTAAAATGGTTTTATTAAGGTATGTCTGTATTAAAGCATGCCGTTACTAAGACCTGCAGTAATAATACTTTAGTTTGATTTGAAATTACTCTGTGACACTCCGTCTATCACTCACTCGTAAGTCGAGTGCTCTAAAGTGCACAAAAACTCAGATTAGCAGGCTGATTTTAAAAAAAACAAACCGAATCAAATCAAACAAAACTAAACTGAAACCAACAGAAACCAAAACCACAACAAATCATAACTAACAAAAACCAAAACAAACACAAACAAAAAACCCACCAACCCCCCCCCCAAAAAAAAAGGCAAAAAATAACAAACAAAAAAACCCCACCAACAAACAACAGAAACCAAAACCAAACCTATGGTTCTTATAACTTTTATTTCTTCTTACATACCTAGTATTCAAACTGCTACTCTGATTCCCTTGAAGCTAGTATTTCATGTTTTTATTTTATTTCAGCCCATGTTTGATTTTTGCTGCTCATTAGGTGAAGCAGTATTTTAAAAAGCTGCAGCCATCTATACAGCCTATTAATAATAGTTCATTTCAAAGGAACTGGTAAAAATCAGGAAATTCATACCATTAATTTAGTTTCCTGTTTTTCAAATATATTATCTTCTTTTATGATCTTTTCCCCTTTTTAAGATACAGATACAAGTACTAGCTCTGTCAAAAATCACCCTTGAAACTAGTGAGGCATTAATGTTGGTCAGCCTTAACACTGATGAAAGCTCTTGAATGGCAAAATCTTATTCCAATACAGGGCTTCTAGGAGGAATTAAATAGTTGCCCAAACCCTGCTTGAAGAGCACATGTATAGATTGACTAAGTACTTATTGTGCTCTGAAAAATTTTTCTTACTTTAAGATGTGAAGCTCTCAGTGTGTGTATGCAATAAAAGTGATGTCTCAACTCTTTCAAAAACTGTTACTAAAAACAGTCTACTATCATTAACAGATAAACAGGCCCAGGCAGAGCCACTGTCTATAAAGAAACATTTCAGTAATAATAATATTAATAAAAATAATAATACTAAAAAGTTACATAGGCCTGATAGCTGTTGGAAGTTCAGAAAGAGACAAAATATGAGAAGGGTTTGAAAATAGAAACATGCTGTCAAAAATACTATTTAACCAAACTTAAATCTCCTATGTTTCTGCTTTTAGACAGTTGATTTATAACTACATAAACCTCCCTCCCTGTAAATATTCCTGATATGGGCAAATTCTTCCTTTTAAACTACTCTGGATATCTTATTCATTAGTTTCTTTGGATGAGAAGCACTGCAATATTTCCAATTTACAACTCTTTGCAGCTTCATTTACTGGTTTACATTTTTCTTGATCGTGCTTGGGTATTTTATGTGATTTTGTTTGCATGCACCTATCCAAATGCTTTGGATTTTTACAGCCCTAGACAGAATCTTCTGCCTTATTTAGATTTGTAATATTGCCCTTTCAGAAGCTAGACTAAACATGCAGTTGAATGTAAGTACAGAAGAAATTCTAAATCCCTTTGCAGGTTCAGCATTTCAGGGGCTATTTGTTTGTTTCCTAGTTCAACCAAAACAACGCAGATCTCTGTTTTCTGTTTCTAGATTGCAAAGCTTTTTAATCTGTAAACAACAAGCAACAGGAAACAAAGCAATCACTCTCTTTTCATGTTCTCTTCCTCATGCCTCATTTTGGCTCTTACTCAACAGACCTTTGTTCATTTTAGTTCTTAAGGAATCTCCTTTTGGAAGCTCTGAACATAAGTAGACTCAGCTGTTAGACTTCCCTAAAAATACTGTATCAGCTTATGGTCAGTACAATTCAGTGGTTTTCTCAAGGGCAACTCACCTCTTCTTGAAGTTGATGAGTTCACCTAAGCCAGACTGTACCTAATTAACACTTGTATAGTGCTTACTGTTCGATCCACCTCTAAGTCATGAGTGCTAATTAATCTCTTGAACTCTGGACATCTGTCTGGCTCAGGGGCTCATTCTCTGAGAACCTCACTGGGAAATGGCTACTGTAAAGTATCTGCATCCCTTCAGAATGGCCCAAAGACCTAAAAATCCTCATAATATGCAATTATATGCAATATAAGATGTGTAAAACTGTTTTCAGTCTTTAATACCTGTACACTTAAAATGACACATTGAATATTGACACTCATTAAGTGATATCATAGACGGACCATCAGATAACAACAAACACAAGAGGGAATAGAACCATGTATTAAAATATCTGTGACCAGAGGAGAAGGCAAAGAGAAATGAAGAAAGTTTAGAGTACTGCATATCTAGGTGTCTTCTTTCTTTCCCTTTGAGGTCAGCATGTGACATATGCATGAAAGAAATAGTCCTGAACTCTACATTTTGTATCCAGTTGAAAATTCAAATTAAGCAAATTCCCCACTATTAATGAAAATATGAATCTGAACAGCCTTAATGGCTCAACGCTTGCTTTATTTAGTCATGTGGGAAATAATCATGCTCTTTTCTAGCTTTTTATAGACTTATAGAAGATAAAAAGATCTTTATCCTCTAACCTCTTTGGCTTTGCAGATTCTATTATATGTGAGTTTACTTACGTAGTTAATGACAGGTGAACAGATCATCAACTTTCTGGTTTTAGTACTGATAGATGTTATGCAGTTTAATATAAAATATATATAATTCATGCATCTAGAATATATTGTTTCCTAACAATCAAAATGAAATATACAGGAAATGATTTTTTTTTCTGTCCCTTGTTCAGTTACAATCATTTCTAGAGATTTCAAACTGATTAGAGTTTTCTTAAATATTCATAAAGATGGTAATGACAGCTGAGCAATAATAAACATATTCCTCATGAAAAGATTTAACTCGGTTAGCAAAGTTAAAAAGTCATCCATAATACAGGTGAAAAGAAGTCCAGGCTGTTCTTGCATTCATGAAAAGCCTGCTCTGATTTTTCTTATTATGAAATTCCACTAACCATTCTTAAAACCATGAATCTTCTATGTCTGTGTCTAGTACTGTACAGCTCAGTAACTGCCAGGACTTAATGTGACACTTTAATAGCCAGCTAAATTCAATGATTCTAGAAAGCTGAACATGCAAACGTAAATAGGCTAACACAGCAGCTGCTTGATATATACTATTGGTCTCCTTTAGTTACTTGTTAGAATCTGGAATGCATGAGCAGTGCAGACAGAGAATAACTGACTGATAGAACATACAATGAAGAGGTAGAATGAAACTAAGGAAAGAATAATTTTTTTTTAAAAAAGACTGTAGAAGAATCTACAAAAGGTCAGAGCTGTCTTCTGCAAGACCATTCAAATTGGACAAACCTCCATCTTTAAACACTGCCATCCCTTGGTTGTGTGAAAGATCACTTAATTGGTCCTTTCAAGTAGTAACTGATGATGATGATGATAGCACAGAGCCCAGAAACTTCTTATCATTCTTGAGTGTCAATACTGGCACTATAACCGCTTCTTCCTAACTTGTATGGTGTCATCAAACTCCATTCCTGTCCTCATCCTGACATTATAGTGAATTGAATTTCAAAGATGTATTCGGCCACTGGAAAAGTCACTTTTATCCAATGGAACAGCTTCTGTATTCTGATCTCATGTGCTGATTTAAAATTTTTGTTTTATCCACATTCTAAGCTTTGTTTTGTAACTGCCTGTATATAGACTAACATTGTCTTTCATCGCTGTTTTACCTGCTGTGGAAGGTGCTTGTTCTAGCTTAATCCCTTGCATAGTTGGCCATATTAAAAGTGATCACAACTGATAAAAGAAAAAGATTTCAAGAACACGAAAGAGTAGAGTAGAGTAGAGTAGAGTAGAATAGAATAGAATAGAATAGAATAGAATAGAATAGAATAGGACTATTTCAGTTGGAAAGGGCCTAAAACAACCATCAAGTCGGCAGCTGTAGAGAGCAATAAGGTCTCCCCTCAACCTCCTCTTCTCCAGACTAAACAACCCCAGCTCCCTCAGCCGCTCCTCACAGCACTTGTGCTCCAGACCCAGCTTCGTTGCCCTTCTCTGGACACGCTCCAGCACCTCAATATCTGTCTTATAGTGAGGGGCCAAAACTGAACACAGCACTCGAGGTGCAGCCTCACCAGTGCCAAGTACAGGAGGACGATCACTTCTGCTGGCCTAACTATTCCTGATACAAGCCAGGATGCTGTTGGCCTTCTTGGCCACCTGGGCACACTGCCGGCTGTCGACCAACACCCCCAGGTCCTTTTCTGCCAGGCAGCTTTCCAAAGTAACATACTAATTCCTAGTAACAATAAAGCTGCTTGCAATATTGAAAGAAACAGAAGTTGGAAATCTGACTGGTGAAGCCTTTGATTAAGCCATTTGATACATTTTTTGTTGTTGTGTGTTTGGTTTGGTTCCACATAAAACTCCTTAAGTACCTAGAAATTTCTCAACTAAATATAATGATAGAGTGCTTGAAATATCAATGACATATAGGAAAGAGCATTCAGGTTAACATTATTAAATGTCTCCACAATGGAAAGTCAAGGGAATTCTTCTTGTGTTCTTTTGACATTTTAGTTGGGAAGGATCTTTAATTAGAAATAATTTGAATATAGTTATGAATGGCAAAATTCCTATGGAAAAAAAATCTAGTATTGGAGAAGAAACCTTGGAGGAAGAGAATAAATCAGAACAGAAATAGGCTTGGCAAGAAAATCTTAGTTAGTTTTAAAAAGGCTTGAAAAGAGCATGTATTCGTACTGAAATAGCTAGAGAATGTGGTTCAACGATGTAGATGTAGTGGGGGAAAAAAAAAAAAAAAAAAAAAAAAGAAACTGAAATTTAAATTTATAAGACAGTGACCATAAAGGTTATAGGATAAGTCTGTGGTACAAAAAAGATGTAACACAAGATCATCATTAATATGTCAAGTGGTCAGAGGAAGAGGGAGAAGGATTCTAAAAGTCAAGAACTCATGTTTGCAATACCCAAAAAAGAACTACCTGGAAGCCAACAGTATTTACCCCTAACAGTAATAGGCAAGAGGTATATGTACAAGGAAGGGAAGTAAATTTATCTGAAAAAATATTATTGCATGAATGTGAGAGATATTGATGTGCCAGCAAAAGGGAATGTATCACATTCGTATACATACCAGAACACAGCAGGAAGAATACTTGCAACTCCCTGGAAAATTCAAGGTTGCAGGGTAGTACCTTGTTACAAGGGAATATTCCTCCTCCAGGTGGAAAAAGACTTCTGAGGAACCTGGACACTTTTCCACCACTGACACTAATGATATAGCTGCAGAACTTGGCCAACAGCTTTGCCAATAGAAGATCAAATATTGGGCTTTGTGTTATTTTAGCTTTATAAGTCTAAAAAAGACGACCAAGAAAAAAAATTATAATTGTCATGATTTTATGTTATAAGAATCAGATAGACTAGGAATGTTTCATTATTCTTTGTTTTTTCTTTCAGTCACCTAATACCATGACATAGTTCTGGCAGTGAAATTCTACATTCATTTATCAAAAAAAAAAAAAAAAAGGAAAAAAAAAAGAAAATAAGAAGCAGCTATAAAACAGTTATCAATAACAGTTGCTTCACAAGTATTTAATGATATAGCTGTGTGACCTTAAGTATGTTGTTGAGGGAGATTGTGGGGGAGGGGGGCAACCAACACCAATTTAACATATTGGGTGCTTCTGCCAGCTATTTCTCTAGGGGGTAGTGGGTTTTTTTTGTAAAGCTTGCTATGAAAATAAATGGTTTGTTAACAAATGATAGATGTAACTTCTGTAAGAAACATTTTCTGTATGTGATTATAGCACCACAGAGGGGCTTTTGTCTCATAGACGAACAGATGTCAGGAAGGAGCAGTTCACTGAGCAGTGTTTGAGTCAGGGAGCATCAGTAGGAGATGCAGAATGGTCATTAGGTATAGCAAGAGAGGACTGGCCCTATAGGTAAGAGAAAACTGCTGCTCAAATTAATGAGTTGGTGTCTGAGATTTATTGTATATGGACAATATTTTAGCTAATAAAGACCTGGGTTTTATTTTGCTTTCTATTCTCACTTCTGTATAGTGTTTATTTTTGGTTTCGTTGGTATCTTGTGACCTCCCAAAGAAAAATGTTCCAGTGGTTTATATGGGAGAATAAAACTAGACCAAGGGCCCATAAATTTATTTTACCATAATATAAACATGAAAGTTAAAAGAAAACACAAAATAAAAGCTCTTTTGAACAACTCTTCCAAGTCTTCTAATTTATTGTGCGCAACATGTGCTGCCACACAAAGTGCCACTTTCATGCAAAGCAAACTAGGGAGTACTAAAATAAGTAAGGCTGAAAAAACCACAGTTTTATGCCACATGATCCTTGCAAAATTGTGAAACAAACCATAATCCCTTCTACTTTACCATTAATAAGAGAGAACGAACAATCTCAAGCACTAGGAAGAACTATTTCCTTCTTACATCCATATAGGTTTCTCTTAGAACTAGAGGAGAGGGAAAAATAAGGCAGAATGGTGACATCAGGAGGACCACTTACCTAGTGCAGGATCTGAGAATGTTTCCCCATATTGGAACCTGACGTGTTTCCCATCACTTGGTTTGCCTAGCTGAAGCACATGATGGCTTGAGGGAAATCTGCATGTATAGCCTGATTAATTTGAATTATTCATGGATCTAGGAACCAAGGCACATTACAAAGTGCCTGAAACACAAAATCTAGCTGTAGCCAAATGAAATTTAGCTCTACGTTAGAAATTGGAGGATCTACATTTGTTTCACACTGTCACAAATGTATCTGTAGAGTGTACTGTGAATGGGTGTATTAATTCAATGTTAAATGAAATAAAAAAAATCTGGTTTAATTTTGATTTTTGTTTAAGCATCCAAAATACAAAAACCATTTTTTGTCAAAATATGAAACTTTCCACTTGGAAGGGTTAAAATTATTTGTGTTAATAACTCTAGATGAAATTGTATATTTTGTTTTGCTAGATATTAGCACTTAGACTAACAGATGTCTGAGTTCTTCAGAAAATTTAACCATCCAGCATATCTCAGTGCAAAGTGGGCTGTATTATTTTACAAAGAATTAAGGGATATCTCTAAATCAACTTCCCTTGTCCTTATGGGTGATTTTAGCATTGACTGGGAATGTCATATGGTAGGCACAAACAGGCCTAGGAAATTTCTGAATCATGTTGAAGATAAGTTCTTGGTGCAGGTGCTATGGGACTCAACTAGGAAAGGTGCCCTCCTAGTTTTCTTGTTTGTAAACAGAGTAGGACTAGTGAAGAGATAGGAGAAAAACTGCCAATAAAACTTCAACCCTGGATATGGAGAGAGCAGACTTCAGGCTGCTGAAGGAGCTAGTTAGTAAAGGTCCCCTGGCTAGTTAGTAAGGTTCCCTGGGAATCTGCTTTGGAAGGTATTGGGGTCCATGAATACTGATCACTTTTTAAAAGTCATCTCTTAAGAGTGCAAGAGTAGGCAATTCCAAAGTGTCAGAAGTCAAGCAAATAGAGCAGAAGGACACCTTGGCTGAACAGGGATATTCTAGAACTTAGGCAGAAAAAGAAAGTGTATGGACATTGGAAGCAAGGACAGCCTACATGGGAGGACTACAGAGACGCTCTTTGCCTCTGTAAGGAGAAAATTCATACAGTCAAAGCTTGATTACAGTTCAAGCTGGCCAGAACTGTGAAGGACAATAAAAAGGTCTTTTTTAAATATGTTAATAGCAAAAGGAAAATCAGAGATAACATTTTTCTGTTTCTTGACAAGGTTGGTCACTTCACAAATAGGGACGTTGACAAAGCAATGGCATTTAATGCCTTTTTCGTCTCTGTCTTCAACACCAATGATGGGCCCTGGGACTCCCAGAACCCAGGGTTGGAAGACTGTGACTGAGGTGATGATAAATTCCCTGCCAATCCTGAACTTATTTGAGACTTGCTGCTCCAGCTAGATGCACATAAATTTATGAGGCCCGATGGGATTCATCCAAGGGTACTGAAAGATCTGTCTGATGTCATTGCAGGACCTCTCTCTGTAATTTTTCAATGGTCTTGGGAGTCTGGAGAGGTCCCAGTTGACTGGAAGCTGGCAACCGTTTTCCCAATTTTCAAGAAGGGTAAAGAAGGAAGACCCTGATAATTACAGGCCTGTCAGTGTTACTTCAGTGGCTGGTAAAATTATGGAGAAGGTTATTCTGGAAGTTACTGAAAAACACTTGAGAGACAATGCAGTCATTGGTCCTAGCCAGCAAGGGTTCCCAAAGGGAAAGTCCTGTTTAACCAAATTTATTTCCTTTTATGACAAGGTCACCCACCTACTTGATCAAGGGAAGCCAGTAGATGTAGTGGGTTTGGAATTTAGCAAATCTTTCGATACTGTCTCTCACAGTATCCTTCTGTATGAACTGTCCAATACACAGTCAGAGAAGTCCGTGATACATTGCGTGAGTAAGTGGCTGATGGGTCATAGTCAAAGGGTAATTAGGGTTACATCAGGCTGGAGGCCAGTCACCAGTGGGGTTCCCCAGGACTCAATTTTGAGGGCCAGTGCTCTTTAATGTTTTTATAAATGATCTAGATGCAGGAATAGAATGTACATTACTTAAGTTTGCTGATGATACTAAACTAGGAGGAGCTGTGGACCTCTTTGAGGGTAGAGAGGCCTTACAGAGAGATCTGGGTAGAGAGCTGGGCAATCACCAACTATGTGAAATCGAACAACAGCAAATGCCAGATTCTCCACCTGGGACAGGGTAATCCTGGTTATACATAGAAATCAGGGGATGAGAGGCTGGAGAACAGCCCTGTGGAATTGATCATAGAATCATAGAACGGTGTGGGTTGGAAGGGACCATGAAGGTCATTATGTCCAACTTACCGGCAGTAGCAGGGGCACCTTCAACTAGACCAAGTCAGTCAGAGCCCCATCCAACATAACCTTGAATTTTTCCAGGGATGGGGCATCTACCACCTCTCTGGGCAACCTGTTCCAGTGTTTTACCACCTTAAGTGTAAAAAATTTTTTCTTAAATTTTGTCCTAGATGTGGAGGGTTGGGTTGATGGCAAGTTAAAATACAAGTCAACAATGTGTCCTGTGAGCCAAAAAGGGCCAACGGTGTCCTGGAGTGCATCAAGCACAGCATAGCCAGCTGGTTGAGGGAAACGATTGTCCCACTCTGCACTGCACTGGTGAGGCCCCACCTCAAGTACTGTGTGCAGTTTTGGGTGCCTCAGTATAAGAAGGACATCAAATTATTAGAGTGTGCGGAGGAGGGCAAGACTTAAGAGGAGCTTAAGAGGAGCAGCTGAGGTCACTTGGTGTCCTGGTTTCAGGCAGGATGGAGCTAGTTTTGTTTTCAGCAGCTCCTGTGTTTTGGTTTTAGTATGTGAAAAATGGTGACAGTACGCTGCTATTGTTTGTTGCTGTTGAATGATCAAGGACATTTTGCAGTTCCCCAAGTTTTGCTAATATGTAGGTGCAAAAACTTGGGAAGGGTATAGCCAAAATAGTTGATCTAAACTGGCCAAAGAGAGTGTTCCATACCATAGATGGCATGCCATGTATAAGTGAGGGTCAGACATTGCCCCCTGGCTCTGGTTCCTTGTGTGGTTCATTTTCTGTTCATGTTCCCTTCTTGTTACTTTCTTTATGTTTCATTTTGTTTGGGCCTGTTTGTTCATCTGTTTGTTCCCGCACTAGCTCTCTCTGGAACTTGCTGTTCTGGGATGGCTGCAGGGGAATATCCCTGCTCCCTGACTGCTGCTCGGGACGGGCTGTATCAGTCTTTGGTTGGTGAGAAAAAGTGCATTGTTCATTTTATATATTCTATTATACTTATCATTATAATTAATGTATTTTTATCTTTTCCTTTGCTGTTCTGGTAAAGTCTTTTTATCTCAACCCACAAGTTCTCTCTCTCTCTGATTCTCCTCCTCATCCCACCGTGGTGGGGAGGTGTGAATGAGCGGCTCACGTGGTCTGGTTACCATTCAGGGGTAAACCATGACACTTGGTTTGTTCAGCTTGCAGAAGAGAAGGCTGAGGGGTGACCTCATGGCAGTCTACAACTTCCTCGAGGGAGGCCATGGAAGGGGAGGTGCTGATCTCTCTCTGGTGACCTGCAATAGGACATGAGGAAATGGAATGAAGTTGCATCAGAGGAAGTCCAGACTGGACATTAGGAAAAGGACCTTCACTGAGAGGGTGGTTGGACACTGGAACAGGCTGCTTGGGGAAGTGGTCACAACATCAAGCCTGTAAGAGTTCAAGGAATGTCTGGACAATGCTCTTACACATATGGTTTAGTTTTAGGCATTTCTGCAAGGAGTTGGACTTGATCTTTATGGGTCCCTTTCTACTTGAGATATTCTATGATTCCATGATCTGTTCTTTTATGAGGCACCATGTCCATGCAACTCTTCCAATGTTGTATGAGATATCAGCAATAACACAAACAGTGATGTACCATCAACTGAGTGCTACCCACTCTCTGAAAGTAAACTGAAAGCTATTCACACTTTCTTGCTGTGGTTTACAATTAGTAGCTCTGAAATTTATCTCTGAATATTGCTTTCTGAAGAGACAGTTTAGCTATCCTCTTATTTCCTTTGTACTCTATGACAGCTATTGTATAACATCACAAGACCCTTCCTTATTGTACCTTTTGTCTGGGATAGAGCTAATTTTCTTCACAGTAGCTTGTGTGCTGCTATGTTTTGGATTTGTGATGAAAACAGTGTTGATAACACAGGGATGATTTAATTATTCCTGGGCAGTGCTTACACAGCGTCAAGGCCTTTTCTGCTTCTCATGCTGCCTTGTCAGTGAGTAGGCTGGGGGGCACAAGAAGTTGGGAGGGGACACAGCTGGGACAGCTGAACCCAACTGACCAAAGGGATATCCCAGACTATATGATGTCAGGCTCAGCAATAAAATGTGCAGGGAAGAATGAGGAATAGGGAGACACACATCTGGAGTTAAGATATTTGTCTTCACAAGTAACTAACTGTTACGCATGATGAAGCCCTGTTTTCATGACTGAACATGAAAGCTGAAATGGCTGAACATCTGCCTGCCAATGGGAAGCAGTGAATTAATACCTTATTTTGCTTTGCTTGTGTGTGCGGCTTTTGCTTTACCTATTAAACTGTCTTTATCTCAATCCACGAGTTTTCTGACTTTTACCCTTTTGATACTCTTCCCCGTCCTACTGAGGGGAATGAACAAGATGCTATGTTTGGGTTAGCTGTCTACCAGTGTTAACCTGCAACATCTAGGAGGAACCCCTTCCTACTAATTCAACTAGATGTAAAGTTATTAAGCATAGAACTAGAGGCAATAGAGCAATATATAATCTAAAAATTATTTAGTCCAGTGCAACTGTTACCTATTGTACCTGGAATTAATCTGAACCTGAGAACACCCATTTTCTTCTCTTAGTTTAGACAAAGCACTTCACTTTTAGACAGTTGAAGTCAGCTAAGATAGATACATCTGAAATGAGAGAGTTATATACCACAATTAAAAATAATACACAACTGATGACAGTATAGTTCTTCATGAATACTCAGACATCAAGAAGATACACTGTAAGAGTATTCTCAAGAAAGCAAGAAACAATATTTATTATCAGTGACTGTATTTCCATTGTCAAAAGGGAATAATCTTCAGTTTAGAAGTATCCAGTATGATCAGACTTGTGGAGTGCAGCCTGAGGCTTTGATGGATTTATGAGAATATCTTATTTGTTCAAATAAAAATCAAGTGTTCAAAGAATCTATAAAAGTTTGCATTTCTTGCAAGTACAGAAAGAATGCAGAGTAATATTAATTAAATACCAGGACAATCTTTTGTGTCATAGTGAAGTGACTACAAGAGGACTAGTGAATTATTATTATTCCTACTACTGCTCTTATGGAATTTCTTCTAAATTATGAATAAGATATTTTTCAATTTGCAGAAAAATTACAGATAAGGAACTTTATGCATTTCCCTGGAGCTGTACTCACTAGGGCAGTGGCAGAATTAATACTTGCCCATGGCATACTCCAGGATGAGGGTTGGGTATGCAGTCCAATATGTGAAACATAACATATGGCCAATTTGAGATTACAAACTTTTCAATATTTATTTCAACCTGTCAAATCATATTCATTTCAAATACTAACTGTCCTGCATGGAAATCCATTTGAAACAGCACTTAAAAGAAATAATTAAATACATTGTGAAAGATGCAGAACTTACTTAAATCAGACAGTCTGATACAATGTGTGAAATGATGTAGTAATAAAAATACCTGGTTCTGCTCCTGAAACTGTTTTAAACTGTGTAGAAGACTTGTCTTTAGAGCTCAAGGGGCAAAGAATTGAGTTGTTTCTCCAAGCAAAGCAAATACTTTCAGCTGTGTAAATAAGTTTCCCTCTTTTACTGAATCTTCTATCAGAAATTTGTGTAGATGGACATTATGGGAACTTCAATACAAATACTAGGGCACACAGATCTGCACAGCTTAGATAGTCTTGACATGGCTGTGGTGCTCACTTTTTCACATGCAGCTGGGTGACTAATTAGCCAATTGTATGCACAGAACTCCACCAAAGCTGTGGCCATTAACATGCTTTGTGTGCCACATGTTACTGGGTTTAGAAAGCATATGTTATAAAATAAGACCAAAGTCACCAAAGCAAAGAAGCGGATTCACTTTGCTGCCAACTTCTAAAGCTCCAGAGATCTCAGTGCAGCTGTGACATTTTATCTCAGTGGCAAATTTAGTTCGCACATAAGACTAAGACTCAGCTCAAGCACAGAATCCTCGTATTAACGCCACTATCACAACTGAATGGTGTTATGTTACTATTTACTTAATGCATAGTATCTGACAATTTTTGCACTTTTCTGTCTTAATCTATTCTTATAAATCATTTGAAAATCACAGAATCATAGAATGTTTTGGGTTGGAAGGAACCCCTAGAGACCATCTAGTCCAACCCCCCTGCAGTGAGCAGGGACAAAATGTCACTATAGAGTAAGTAACCTTTATGGCAGTGGTCTAAAATCAATCCAGATGGTGTTAGCTAGAGGTTGCTAATAACAAATAGCTGTTTGTTAGTGTGCAGGATATAAATAGATGCCTCAGCGGCTGATCTCAACTACTAGCAGACCTGCACTCACATCACATGAACAGCACACAACAAAACTCATAAGTAGCACCTTATTGGAAATCCTAGCACATAGACCAAAGGCTGCAAGCAAAAGGGGCACGTGTTTGGAGCAGTAAGACATAGTCAGCTTACCCATTCTGGTGCTCCCTGTGAAATCAAATTTGTTCCTAGCTATTGGAACACTTCAGAACTGTGAGTGCAGTAACTGCAGCTCATACACCCCAATCTCGCCTTGGTAAGCAATGGCACAATTCAGCAGAGTGTCCCTGTTCCAGCCCCTGCCACAAGTAATTTCCTTCCATAAAGCTATCAAAAGGAGAGCAGGGACTACTTGCATCTCCCCCTTTCACTCTCAGATAAGCGAACATCTTTAATGTTTGAAAATAGTTTATTTAATGCTGTTACCCATACAGCTTAATAAACACATTGAGAGCATTTCCCTGAGGAGGCTGGGAATTAAAGCACACCTGGGCTTTTCTCAGCCTCTTCAGCATTCTGATAGCAAGAGAGATTAACGAGTCAACATTTCTTAAGCAGCAGATTCCTGTTTGCCTTATGTCTAATCAATGGATCCGATTCTAAATCCTGTTGCATCTTCCCCGCTCTGTGATTCAGAGAACCTCTTATACTGATTTGATTTTTCAGTGTCCCAGTTCTGAATGCTTGCTATTTTCGTATTTTCATTGTAGAAATGAGCATCCTCTTACTATTATATGTTATTGCAAATGAGAAGCACATGTTCCTTTCTGAGCTCTTAAGATAAACAGAGGGAATTTAACAGATCTGCTGATCAAAGCTTATAGAAGGAAAATATCTTGTAATTCAGACTTGCCTTGCTTTTTTGTGACTAGAAACACCCTGTATGGCACACCCAACATAAAAGGGCAATCATACAGTAGGACTTATAGAAAATTAAAAAAAGTACAAATGAGTTGATCAAATAGTGACTGAAAAACTTAGAATGCAAAGAGGAAATTTTTCAGCTGAAACAATTTTTCAGAAACTGAAATGTATGATGAAAAATGCACCTTTAATAAGTATAGAGGTGAAACTTCAAGGGTAAGTATTGAGTAACAGATTAAGTTAAATATCATGCAGAACATAGTACAAAGACAATCTGCAAATATTGAGATGACCCAGCAAATATCTTGTAGTGGTTATTTCTACCATCCTTAACGTTCATAGAGCAAATTTCTGCACTGCATGTCCACTGTGAAAGGAAGGGAATTAGAAATAGAGACAATACATGTACACATACTCATACACGTATATGTATGTGCTGTATAGATAAGTGTGTGTGTGAGAAGATAGATTAGTTTATACTGTCAGTAAAAAAATATGAAGCTGTATCTACTATCCCCAATACAACTTTGGCTGCACTTTTATTGAATCTGAGTGCTTTTCTCTTTTTTTTCCTCTGAATTTAGGAAATTTTTTTGTTCTGCTTGTAAACTTGTCCTTCTGGAACCAAATTAAACTTTCTGTTTTCCTTTTTCTTCATCTTGTCTTACTCAGTACACTACACAGCCTTGTGGAAGAAATTGCAAGGCACCATGGACTACTTCTGTGTTAGCAAGACACTAGTAATATCACATGCCACCTTGTCACATGTCTAAATAGTGCTGTCACTCAACTGTCTTGCTGTACAGAAAAGATTAATGACTGAGTAAAAATCCTCTGGTAAAGTCTTACCTTGACAACACAGGAAAGGTGTTAATGTGAAAAGAGAACATTATCACTGAATTGGCTGGTGTTCTGGTGTCACCAGCCTCTCTGCTCTTGGTACTGGTCCTCAAAACAAAGTTGTGGAAAAGCCAAAAAACATTTCTAAAAGTTCAGCATTGCCTTATGATAGAGCATTTCCTTATGATGAATTGATGCTCATTGTAGTTGAACTGAATGGAAAACACAAAGAAAAAGAATGCAATCAGGTTTATCTCCCGTATATATTTGTATGCAAAGAAGAATCAAGTGTTACATGGAAAGATAATGAGTCCATAGCTCCTCTCCTGCAAAGATTTCTAAGATGGTATGATACGGAGCATTACATCCCACTTCTGATTTTCTCTGTCTGAAAAAAAACCTAAAGCATTGAAAAAAATATAATTCATATTATGATGAGGATTTTGAAAAAAATATGTTAAATTCCCCACTTCTCTTCTATGACACAGTCACTGATCAATGGCTTCCTTCAAGCTATTCATCATGGAAGGAAGTCTTTGGCCTAGCTTTCACCTGTCTTGCAAATATATATTTAAGATGTACATCTTCTGTGAACTACTTGCATTGCTTTTATTACTGCTGTTTTTAATGTTAGCTCCTGATGTGTCACTGTGAGCTTGAATTTCTAAGAAAAGAAGAAGAATACAAAGAGAAAGGTTAGCTTTTATTTTATTTGGTACGGTAGATTCACGTTGACCTTAGTGGATATTTCATAGCTTTTCCACAACTGAAAGATTCCTGTTAGAAATTTCCACATGATCACACAAACATCTTGTAATTCCTCTGTGACGCAAAAGATACTCTGTTGAAAGCTGATGGTTGGAGGACTAATCTT
The DNA here is from genome assembly GCA_000699545.1 of Podiceps cristatus. Lineage (NCBI taxonomy): Eukaryota > Metazoa > Chordata > Aves > Podicipediformes > Podicipedidae > Podiceps > Podiceps cristatus. The sequence goes on from KL260333.1 coordinate 20,713, forward strand.
ATATAGGCCTGTATTGATTTTTTTCTCATATATTTCTATACAACTTGAGCCTTTTTTTACTGTTCCCATTGCTTAGATGACTCTTTCAGTTTCCAGGTGTCAAGCCCTTACCTTAGAATTTTTTAAAGAAATGTACAGTACAGACCTACCTTCCCATTGTCTAGAAGCATTCAAAAAACTCTAAAAATTTACTTGTCTGTAAAGCATGTTGCAGAGTAAAACTGAAAAGCAAAAATAACTTTCTCGTAAACTTGAGAACGATCAAGATAAAACATGTAACTAATGTATACATGCGTAAGCATGGCCAAAATGTACATCTGCTTAGCACTGAGATGCTTTTCAAAAGTATGTCCAGTCTCAGTTATTATTTTTCTTATACCTTCGTGTTTGCTAGGTCCTGTACAAAGAAACTAACTGGCCATTCTTGGCCCCAGAAATCCTCTCTAATTAGAGACCATAGACAACAGTTTGCTGTGGAAACCAAGTACAAGTAATGAAATGATTTGTCTAAGATGCCACAGTCTATTAATATCAGACTAAGGTATAGAACACCAACATTTCCTAAATTTAGCAGGTGCTAGATGACAACTTCTCTGATACGTGTATAATATGTACATATTTATTACTAGCATTTGTATGTCCAGACTGAGAATTAATTATGCTATTTTTTTAAAGTCATTAGAGATCTTTATTTATATAAAAAAAAAAAAAAAAGTTAGATTGTCTGAAATAGAAGGTCCTGGTTCCTTTGCTCAAAAAATTATTCCTGGACAAATTCCTGCCAGTAACTGTAAGTTATGTTTTTAATACTGTTCTAACCCTAAGACCCATTGCACATTATCTCATCTTTCAACATTTTGCTGCTTTAAACAATCTGAATTTGACCATAAATGCACAGCCAATGAGACATAAATCTAGGACCATAGGAAAAATCCCAAGAACAGAAGTTTTACAGGGTTTTTCAGTGTATTATAGTCCCTTTGCAGAGTAGAAGTTCTGGAATATGTAAAATTAACAGAAGCAAAAGATAGTAACAACCCCCTCCCTTCTCTCCTCCCACAAGGTGATTTCTTCCAGAAAGGAATTCACCAGTCATATTATTGATTATTTGCTATCTACAAGGCAAAGTATTTCTCTGCCAACAAGATAAAACCCAAATATATATATCAACAGAAAATATGAGTCAGATGAGGACAAGATGTGTAACTCTTGCTGGACAGGTTAGTGATACTGTAGCTGAGCACAACAGAAATTGGCTTTCAGCCTCACTCATTTCAGCTGACAAAACAAAAATTTCTCTAACATTGGAGAAAATTTACAGTGGTCTAAGCAACAGCCTATTTTTTGTTTGGTTGGTTTATTTCCCACAGTATTTTTACTACCCATTTTAAAAACAGGCAAATCATTATCATGACCAAATGTTTCTGAAGGAAGGTCTTCTCTCATAGTAATTATTTCAAGTTCTATCATATGTGTACTTGAAAAGAAAAGGAGAGACCACCTCACTCTACTTCATCCACTTCCCCTTACAGCCACAAAACCCCCAAAACGGAATAGTGATAATGCATTTTAGAAACAGGAAAAAACCCATAAATATCTGAAACAGACTCCTGTGTAAATTCCTATTTTTGCAGAAAATAATTGTAGTTGTTGTATGGATGTGGTGTTCCCAGAAAAAAAACAACAAGCCTAAACCATTGTTGTTGCTAGTACAACCCCAGTAGTCCCTTGTTTCTTACCCAAATAGATCAGACTTGGTTAAGTTATGAAAGAATTTGAGAGAGAAGATCCAAAACTCAGTGGTGCTGAACGACCCCACAATAGTATACATACTTATCAGAAATCCTCCTGGGTTCTTTTATCTACATTGACTGCTTCAGACATTCTTTTGTTCACATTGCTCTATGGCTTATGTTTTATAAATTATGACAGGCCACCAATACAAAATCAGTCATCCAAGAAGGGCATCACCTCTTCTGGCTACAGCATTCAGATTACTCTGGCAGCTTCATTATCATCTCAGTCTAATCCCACCTAAGAAAACTTTGGTTTAGCATTTTTCCTGTTTCTGTCTTGGCAATATTTCAAATTTATGCTTGACATACTAATTGAAATAAGTTAGTAAGGCCTCTAGATGGTCACATGGAATATATCAGCCATCAAAAACTAACATCATGTGTCTCACTCTGTGGTTTAATGTCATTATTATTACTATTATCACTATTATTATTAAGACAACGAGGAAGAATGAAGGCTGATGTGTATGTATCTGTTGGGTAAGCACCTGGAGAGATGCAGAGGAATATCATTCAGACTATGACTTTATTTCTTCTTCAGTATAAGCAATCTGTAATCTGGGGCAGGGGGAAGGGGGAGTCAAGGGAAGCAGAAAAACAACAAAAAACAGATGAAACAAGTTAGAGTTGACACTGCCTCACAGTCTCAAGTTTTAACTTTTTTTTATTATTATTATTATTATTATTATTACTATTTCTGCCCTCTT
>KL260334.1:0-33108 GCA_000699545.1 Podiceps cristatus
CCTCACTGCCACCCCTCACACTTGCTGCTGTTGTGTCTGCAAGGAGCTCTGCCCCACTGTTGCTTACCAGATGTAGAAGAAAAGGGCAAACACTGGAGCAGATCCTGCAATCTGCAGCAGCCTCCAGTTGCGAATACCATAACTCAAACCTGCCAAAATCATCTGTCCGATGGCAACAAAGCAGTGAGAGATAAGCACTGCCTTTGGCCGTGAGGAGACACCAACCCATTCTGTAGCTGAAAAGAAGAGCAAAGATTCAGGGTCATTCTTTTCAAAACATGCAGGACTTTTTTTTAAGTCCCTGTTGTTATTGCGTCTTGTGAGGCAGCATCTGTCTGCCTCAGGGGAAAGGTATCCTACTTACCTAAGGCCAAGACAGTAATCAGAATTCCTGACACTGAAGCCCCCACAACACATCTGAAGGCCATGTACACATAGAAATGAGGCACAAAGGCAACTCCTACGCCAAACAAGCCCTGGAGGAGGATGGAGATCAGAAAGACTGGCCGACGACCGATCCTGGGGAGGAAGAGGGAAGACACACTTGGTATCTGGAGAAACCCCATGGAGATGGGGAAGAGCCCAGACGGAATACACAGTGATTTGGGATCCATTCACACCAGAGATTTGACACCCATGTGAACAAATCTCCTCTGTACACCCCAGAAAGTAACTGTCAGGAAAAGCAACGTCTCCGCTTTTGACTGGCCATGGTGCTAGCAAAGGCAAGAGGAGATGCTGCTAAAGGAACCAACCCCCGACGGGCCCCCATGTCCCCTCTCTTGAGAGCAGTGAGGGTCAGACTGAAACGGACTGTAGCGCTGGTCCCCTTTGAGGCACCCTGTACACATGCTGTACCCTTCACCTTTCCACGTCCCCTCTGTGGCCGTGTCCTCCAGGGAGCTGAGGACTCTGGTCCACCTCGTCGCGGGCTGATCAGAGCCACAGGAAGGAGGTGCATGTGGTTAACAGCTGGTTAACACAGCTGAAGGTGGGGCCCACTCTGGACCCAAACGTAGGTTTCTGGGATTCCCGGAGACACCCTTGGGTAGCTGAGACACCATTTGGGGTTGGACCTGTGATTCCTGAAGGACTTCCCCCCTCCCATAAGGTTGCATGTGCCTCTCTCTCAACTCTTCAACGTCTGCAAATGTCCCAGGTGGACTCTGATGCCCTTGCTCGGGCAAGGGGATCGAGTGCTGTGGAGGAGGTATTTCGTGCTCAGAGCATGGACGTCGTGAACTCGCAGCTGGACTGTCCCTGGGTGCTGGGCAATAACTCTGGGAAGCTGGCTGTGTTTCCTCACCTGTCACTTAGCGGCCCAAAGATCATTGCTCCAAGGAGAAGCCCCACCATGTAGACAGACTGCGAGATGTCATTCAAGTTCTTTCTGTCACAGACCAGGTCAAACTGGAGGAAAGAAACACAGCTGCTTTTGCTCTTGACAGACCTCTGCTGCTTTCTGAGGGTGGACGGCCCTTCTGCTCCATGGTGGACCCAGGAATCGGGTGCCTGAGCTCTCTCTCTAGCCACTGGGAGAAAAGATCCCACCCTCAAGGATGTGAGGTTTGTACATAGGACGTGAGTCAGAGATGAGACAGGCATACGAGGTGCTCAGCCTGCCTCTTCATCATGATGCCCCTCTCCCAAGTGCTGGGACCTGCTGGACTCCCCTCCAGCCCAGGCATCCCTGTGGGAGCCTCCTGGTTGGCAAATTTTGCTTAAAGTGGGACCTTGGGATAAGAATCCCAGCAACTTGCTTCTTTGGCTGCAAAGGTGGGAGGAGGAGGGCAGGAGAACAGCGTTTTCTGTGGTAAAGAAGAACTAGTCCAGGAGTGGGAAGGGATGCAGCTGCTGCTGAGGAGCCTCTAGAGAAGCTGGCTGTGAAATGGACACAGAGCTCCAGGGACCCAAAGGAGCCTTCACAAATGCCAGAGGATGACTCTGTCCTTTGGTTTCAGCTCAAAGGAGGGTACTTGGGAGAAAGTGCTGGAGCTGGGAGAGAGGAAAGAAGAGGGAAGGAAGAAGGGAGGAAGAAGGAAGGCATGAGGGAAGGTGAAAGAGGAACAAAGGTCCAGAGATGGAGAAGTTGGGGATGCTGACAGAGTCTTTGCTCAACTGCATGGCCCGTGGGATGTCTTGACTTGAAGGTATCTGGGGGCCCCAGAAACTTCAATAAGCCCTTGGAAAGTAAATGTCTTTCACAGGGAAGGTGATGTGAGGAGAACCAGGCTGAAGAATAAGGGAAATTGTGTCAGGGAGACCCAAAAGGTCCCTGCAGGCAAGACACATCATGGGTTCAAGGACCTGGATACTGGAAAAGGGAGGGTTGTTGGGCAGAGCATGTACTGGACTCACACCCCCCACTTTCTCTGCCTGTGGTCCCCCTGGGGCACCTACACCATGGTCTTCCTGCACACAACCTCCCAAGGATTATAACAGTGACGAAGCCAAGGTCCCACAGTGCCTGGTGTAAATCTCAGTCTGACTGCACCACAGCTGGCATGGGCTTACTGACCTGTAGGACAGGATATGCCCATCCCTTCCCTTCCACATCCCCGGCACGTCAAAAGGCGATTACAGACCTCGGTCAGGAGGGAGGGTGGCTGTGCCGAGGGGTACACCCAGCCACTGCTGCACTTCTCCGTGGCGTTCAGGCCGTACGCCACGATGGAGCTGAGGTCCCAGGCCACCGGCGAGTACATGGAGCCCTGCTCGTATGCCCCAGCCGCGTCCCGGGGCAGGGTGAGGTTCAGCTGCTCTTCCTCGGTCAGGTTGGGGCCGATGGCACGGATCCAGCTGGTGTTGCAGTGATGAGGCACGTCCACAACCATGAACACTTGGCCAATCATTTGGAAAGGATTAAGAAGCAGTGGGAGGGAGAGGAACAGCACCAGCAATTTCTGATATAGCCCAAACTCCCCCAGAGCACTTATAAAATCTCCAAACTCAGTCATGGTGACTACCTCTCTGACCAGGCTGCACTAGAGTACATTGCTTAAATAGGCAAATATTAATGTTTAAACTGTGTGAGCACTAAACCTCTAATCAGATGTGATAAAATGAGCCTTTTTATCAGCACGTTCATCCATTAATATGATATACTGCGGTCCTCCCGCGTGCACTTTGTCACCAGCCATTCCTTCCCTGTTCTTGGGGCCAGAACAAAGGTGCCAGAACATTGCCACTTTTGGGGACAGCGGGAGGAAAGCTTCTCTTGTCCCAGCCTGGAGAGTATCCCTGGGCCTGCTGGAGGCAACCATGCTGCAGAGCAAGCTTTTTGGCTGAGATGTGAAGTTGTGACTCTGCAAATGAGGGCTGATTATTTTTTGAAGTGTGGTGAAGCAACCAAAGCAGCAAATTTGCTGCTCTCATTAATGGCTTAATGGATATATAGCCCATCCTGGAGACTATATGAAAGAGAAGCAGAAAATCACTTCTGTTCTGGACCAGGAAATATGATTGGTAGTCAAGTAGACTTGGTCTTGACAGCTGTGTCCCAAGCTGTCGGTTTTCATTTGCCCCATGTAGAAACCCTGGTTAGTCAAAAAACTAGATCTGAGCTACAGCGTCTTAGGGAGAATTCTAAAATAGGTTTGGCTTAGAGAATACCCTTAAGAAAAACGTAGCATGTTGTGCACACAGACATAGAGAGCACACAGGATTCGGGGATAAGAAACACCACCAGCCTGGCTTTGCCTGATGTTCTGATGTCACTCGAAAAGCAGATTGACCTGATTTCTGCTGCATGTCTGAGCTACTTTCTGGACAGACTCCCTAAGTGGTTTGTATCTTTATTCCTGGAAGCTGGAAAGCTGGCTTGCCCTCGTTGTATGAAATTCGGTGCACACACCACACAGCCAAACACATCAGTGGGCTCTGGATTCACATCCTTGGATGAGAGGACTTGCTATTATTTAGACATGCCTTGGACAGGAGGTTGAGCTAAAAAACCTCCAGAGGTTCCTTTTTAGTCTAAATCCGTCTCTGGCCATGTCATGGGATGACTTGGTCAAGGAGGTCCACTGTGACAGACATTTTAATCCTGTCCGGCTGAACAGGGAGTAGATGCCTTTTCCATTAGTGTGAGACAAGCTGAAGCCTTCAAGCTCACCCTGTAGTGTGTGGCTCATGGTCTTCCCTCCAGCTCCCCGGCCGCCGGCATCTCCTGTCCCTCATTCTTCTTGTGACTGTCTTCATCATCCGAGGCTGAGTGGGTCAATCCTGCATGGTGGAGATCTCTCAGGGCCCAAGGCTGCATCAGCCCTGCATACCCCTCTTTCCTGGAGCCCCACTGATAGAGTTTGTGTGCTTATTTCTCTCTGGCTGACAGTCTTACCCAGGTGGATTACTAACGCTTGCAAAGCCTATTGGAAATGGAAAAGCCTCTATCAGAGGCCATGGGAAGTCAGCAGGTCTCAGGGAAGATCTGGGCTGGACAGCTGGAAAGCCCGAACGTCCATGTAGAAATGTCAAGGACTAGGGGAAGGGAGAGAGAACATCCAAGAGAGTAGTTCAGAAAGAGAAAGCACTGCCTGGGGAGGAAGGCTGATGTGGACTACAAGGCATTTATGCACTAATTCATGGTCTTGGCTTTTCTCTTACACAGCTCTGGATATCAGGAGTGACTATGGTTGGAGACCCATTGGGACACCTATATGTTGGGGTGAATTATGGCCAGAACGGATTTGTACCCACCAGATCTGGTGCTTCTGCGCTTTCCCTCTTCCTCTTAGTGCTGACAGGGAGGTGTTAAATTTATGGGTGTCATGTGCTACAACTTGGTCTGGGGTGTCAATCAGAGCATCTTTAGCACAGGTAACTGGCCACCCGCTTCCCACTGGCTTCAGTGAAAGGTGCTTAATCCCTGCAAGACTTTAGGTCTCATTTCTCCATCTCTAAACACAGCTTGACCAGGTTTCAGGCAAGGCTGTGAGATGGTAGCACTTCCGTCCCAAGTCTCTTGTCCCATCCCAAGATGAGACCAACTTCAGCATCTAATGAATCACGGAACTTTCAAGGACATCTCTCTTTCCCCTGATTCATGTTGATTGAACAGTCTCCCTGCACAGAGCACTGACACCCTGCTTTGCAGAAGGGGTAGTCATTAAGCAGCTTTATTCCTCCAGCAGACCTGACAGAGCCAGAGTTATTTAAGCACCGGTGAGGCAGGGATTTCTTTTATTTTTTAAAATATAATTATTTTAGCATCTTCAGCCTTTTTTCTTTTTTTTTTTTTTTTTTTCCCAGACAGCTGATTAAAGTAGGTGAAGTGATCTGCTCCACAACCCTTTTCATAATACACGTGTTCTTGCTTTGACCCTCTGAGATTTCTAGTGTGCTTGTTTATCATTAGTATAATTGTTAACTCCTGTAACATTTATGTTATGGCAGCAAAGGGCAGTCAGGGAGGGACAGAGTGCAACCGTGCAGGGAGAGCAGACACAGCAAATGTCCCCATGCCTCAACACTTCAAGAGACCCGGGTTCCCTTTTCTCCTCTGCCCTTCTGACCAGGTGACCTTGGCAAGGTCATTTCACTTATCTTTGCTTATCATCATTCAATGAGGCTAATGATGGCGACCTCCTGTGTGAAGCAATTTTGCATTCCACTGAAGGACAAATACAGTATGAGGAGTGAGATACCATTATTATTAAGTGCAGGCGAGCCATACGCTGAAAAGGTGTACGATGGTCTGGGTCGGATTCATCTCTGGATGTCTAAATGGAATTGTCTATATGTGAAACAGACACCTTAGGTCGCACTGTGGTTAGTGGAGATGGACTGACACGGTTAATAGAGACCAGAGAGCTGTCAGCTTTTTGAATGCGGTTGTCTGGTTTCGGGTGGGCTGAATCTCTCCCCTGACTGCACTGACTGTACTTACTGATTCTCCATTGCATCTGATGTGGATCTAAACATCTGGTTTACTTTGAAATGCTAATATTGCAGACACCTAAACCTAATTTGGAGACAAAGCTTCACTCTACCCCTCTCAGCTTTGCCTTCACCCATTGCATTTTACTGGTGCGCTTGTGGCCAAGGATTCGGTTCCTTCCGGATAGCAGGATTCTCTCCTCATTTGAGTTTCTTGTCCTGGATTAGTTTGTAGCTCATGGCTGCTTGCTGGTCGGACCTCTTCAGAGGTCTCTCTCCCTTCTGCCATGCAGACAGTGGCCGTGCAGACATCCTCTGAGGGACCTCGGCAGAAGATCGTGCTGAAGATCTACTCCGGGTGCAGAGAACGGGGTGCTGGTCAGTCACTCCTCAGAGATGCCGCAGAGTGAAGCCATTTCTTGCAATATTCTTTTTTGGGAACTGAGCACTGACCCACTATGACCAGAATAGAGATCTTAAATTTAGCTCCTTATGCTGTTAATAAAGCAGCCTATGCACAACTGCATTTGTCTCGTGCCAAAGGAGTGGGGGATTTCTAAAGGGATTTCATGAATCAACGTTTGTCCCATATCAACTAATTTGTGCAGCATTTTTTTTTGGTGGGTTTTTGTTTGTTTGTTTGTTTTGTTGTTTTTTGTTGTGTTTTTTTTTTTTTTTTTTTTTTTTTTCAACTATATAAAGAACTCCTGGTCTAAAAGGCCATCATTTAACACATTCAGGTCTGCAGGAGAGAGACTTCCATAAGCTTCTTCAGCTCCTGATGTTTTTCCACTCCTGTTCATTTTTTCAGGAGCATCCTGATCAATTTTGGCTGAATCAACATTGAAAGGATCAAAAACATCCTGATTAAGGATTTCAGAAGCATGGCTGGTAAACCTGTACTTTGGGGGAGAATGATCTTCCTGCGTAGAAAGCAGCTTGCTTGTTGAGCTTTCAGCACTGAGACCCAACCCAGCTCTATCTTCTGCAGCCTTTGGAGCTTGGTAGTGTGGATCTAACTGCTGCAGCAGTGCACAGCTCTGAATCCTTTCCAGGTCTGTAGTAATCTCGTCCTGTCCAGCAAGAAACGAGAGGCTAGAGGTGTCCCACAGCACTAGTGAGGCATTTGTTTCTGCTGGGATGTTCTGGCACAATTCCGAAGGATTTGGAGCAAAGCAAGGTGGACTTTCTGCCTCTGAATTTTGCAAGTCCGAATTTGTGATTTTACTTGCTATGCTGGGAAAACCTTGTCCTCCAGAAAAAAACAAGTTATTGTCCTCCAGAAAATCTATGTTCTCTAACCAAAGCTCAGCTTCTTTGGGTAACTCTTCTGAAAAGCCTGCTGAAAAACCTATCCCATCCTCTGTCACTGTGTCCTGGGCATCCAAACTCAATAAGTTCTGAATTTCTAGTAGAGGAGCATCATGATGGTTTCCTTCCCTGATGAGATTTTTGCTGCTATCAGCTGCAGGTGTAAGCTCCGGAGGAGGCTGTAGAGGGTTTGTTCCACCTTCTGAGGTTACTGCAGCTTCTTTCTTATTTTTCTGTGCTGGCATGAGAGAGGGCCAACAGCTGTCCTGTTGCTGCTGAAGGCAGTTGGTCATGAATGTCAAGTTCAGTTCTCTCATGTTTATCATCACATGAAATGCTTGCACCAGGACCTAACAACAGGACGCTGGTCTCCTTGCCCTCAGTAGAGTCTGAGCAGCTTCCAGAGCTCTCCTGGATATGCTTAGGGGTAACCTCTGTCTTCCCTGGCTGTGGTAGCTGATCGTTCTTGGAAGCCTTCTGTTTTGCTTGGCCGGAGGTGCTGAGGAGGCCCTGGGGCTTTTCCTGCTTGTTTTCAATATTTGTTTGTTCTGAGGATCTTGTAGGATTTTCTTGTCGACTCTGCTTTTTCTCTGAGGAATAACCAAACAAAGTGACGAGGGCTGACTGGGGCTTAGTGGGTTTCCTTTGGGTTGTGTCCTTCTTGAGAATGCTGCCTTTGTCTTCTGAACCAGAGAGTGTAGTGGCGGGCTTTTTCCCAAGCCTGAAACCTTTACCCAGCACCTCTCTGCAGGCTTGACTGCTTCTGGTCTCTGTGCTCTGGGCATCAGGTCTTGATGTATGCACAGCGCTTCCCCCTGGGAGTTTCAGATCCACTTTTAACTCTCCTACGAGATGGCCTCCGGATTTACCCGAGGATATATTTGGTTTGGAAGAGTCTGATGCCTTGACTGGTTGCTCAGACATGTGAAAGGTGTTTCCACTAAGGACTTTTCTAGTATCCTTCAACTTCAAGTTGCTGACTTCATCATGTGAAGGCAAAGTGGCACAGGTTTCTTCCAGAGATGTGTCTACTGATAATGGAAGATCCTTGCCAGGTGATTTTAAATCATGTCTCATAATATCCTTATGAGTGTTAGTTATCAGTGGGCCACATGTAGCCTGAGGTTCTGCATCTTCCAGGCAGGGCACACTATGGTCACCTGTAAACTCTGGCAAACCAGGTGAAGACACTCTCCTCTTGTCTGCTTTGTTTTCCTGAGATGTGTGCTCAGGACTGGGTTCTTCCAGAAGCCCTGACGTACTTAGAGGTTTCATTTCTGTCTTCTCAATTTCTTCCCTTTTGTTCTCCACCCCAGGCAAATGACTTATGCTGGATGGCTGCTTATTTTCCCTTGAAGTTACTGGTATCTGTTTCCCAGGGAACTCACCGGTGTTTGCCTTTGACTTCTCATTCACCAGCTCAGTGCTCTCAGGTGACGCCCTCAGCCCCGCTGGCTCCAGGGAGCCAGAAGCTACGAAAGGAGACCCTGACACACCAGAGATGCAGGGTGCACTGTGTTCGGCTGCACGTTCAGGGGGATCAACACCTTCAGCTCCACATTTTAGCTCCATACTTGTGGTGTTTCTGGTTTCAGGCTCTCCCGGCACACAGACTGGCTGTGGTCTGTTCATTCCCTCTCCAAGTTGATGCTTGTCTCCTGCAGTAGCTGGGATGGCTAAGGTCAGTTCAGCCTTACCTGTCATTGCAGGAATCGTGCCTCCTTTGCTGGGTGTGCTTAGAGACCCACAGACCTCATTTTTCTTCTCTGGGAGCTCTGAGAGGCTGCAGCCCCCTGTGCCCCCCAGGTACATCCAGTTGGTGGGTTTAGTGCTTTGACATGTGGTGCGGTGGATGACAAGTGAGCCGTGAGGCAGGGAGTTCGCAGGCTCCAGGACGAGGCGGGGAGAGGCAGAGGGAGGGCCCCCCCTTCGCCGGGGCTTTGCCTTAAAATGGGACACCTTGCCCTCTCGCTTCCCCATGGGCACATCTCCATCCCCAGTCTTTTCACTGTCTCGCTGTTCTCCGTTCTTGGGCCAGGGACACACTTGCTCTCTTGCCTTGGTATAGGTGACACCAGGGAAGAAGCTTCCTTTCTCCACTGCTGCCTCCACCACTGGTTTTTCTTCCTGACCGCTGAGCACCATCCTGCTCACCCTGCTGCCCACAGCCTGGTAGGTTTGCAGGCTCAGTGTGGACTTTTTGCAGGAACATGTTCCCTTTCCAGCTTCTCCATCTACATCCAACAAGGCTGTTTCTGAAGGTGGCCAGCCTGTTCTGAACTTGCTCCCTAAGAGGACAGATCTGCTGTTCAGCTTTTGTCTGTGCTCAGCTGGCCGCAAGCTGCACCGCGCATCGAAAGATGTGGGTTCCTTTCTTGTGCCAGTCTCCTTTTTCGCCCTGTTATGCCAGTCTTGGGGCTGTGGTCCTCTGCCTGCCATTGCCACTCGCTGAACCTGATGGTCCCCTCGCCAGTGCTCCAGCCTTTCGGTTGCACTTCTGCTTTTAGCTCCAGCCATCTGCTTGTAGTGGACTTGGCAGTAAAACACCCCACGGAGGGCAGCATAGTTTTGCAAGCTGGAAAACACACATTGGCATAGCTGTTAGAGACTGTGTGGGAGAGAAGGATTAACAGTAGCACTGATGGACAGGTTTTCAGAAAAATTATTTTTCAGTGGAAATTGTTGGGGAAGGGAAGGTGTTTGAAAAATGAAACCTTTCAAAAGCAGTGTCTGTTTTCTGAGGATATGTTTGATTTTTCTTTCAAAACCTGAAACGTGAAAAATTAAGTATTTCCTTGCAATACCTCTGGGACCTGTAGTCCAGGTTATGTGTAATCCCTTTCTCATTTACGGGCCAGGCTTCACATTGGCACTTCATCTCTTCCCCTGTATGTACAGCATGGACCATATGGGTAAAAATGTGCAGGGCTCCCATGATACAACAATTGCATGATGGGAGAATGTGTCTGTACAGCTGAGGGGACAAGAGGATGGCAAGCAGCCTTGCAGAAAAGAACCGGGGTGTCCTGGTGACTGACGAGCTGAAAACAAGCCAGCAGTGTGCCCTTGTGACAGAGAAGCCAACAACATGCTAGGCTGCATTAGCAAGAGCCAGGCAGCTGGACAAGAGAATTATAGAATCATAGAAGCATAGAATCATTAAGGTTGGAAGGGACCTTTAAGATCATCAAGTCCAACCATCAACTCAACACCACCACCGTGCCTACTAAACCCTGTCCTGAAGTGCCATGTCTACACGTTTTTTGAACACCTCCAGGGACGATGACTCTGCCACTTCCCTGGGCAGCCTGTTCCAGTGCTTGACCACTCTTTCAGTAAATAAATTTTTCCTAATATCTAATCTAAACCTCCCCTGTTGCAACTTGAGACCGGTGACTTGAGAAGTGACTGTTCCACTGCGTTTGGCACTTGTTGGACCACATGTAGAGTATTTTGTCCAGTTTTGGTCTCCTCAGTGCAAGAAAGCCATTGACATACTGGAAGGAGTCCAGCAAAGGGCCACCAAGGTGGTCAGGGGCCTGGAAGATGTGTCATCTGAGGAGAGATTGACAGCTGGGTTAGCTAGGTCTTATAAGGAGGAAGCTAAGAGAAAGGAACTCATTGTTGTGTGTGTCTGTTTTATGGGAAGTTATAGAGAAGACAGAGATGGAGTGCTCTTGGAGGTGGACAGTGACAGGGTGAGAGGCATTGAGAACAAGTTGTAACAGTTGTGATGAGATATAAGAAAAAACCTTTTCACTGGTGGTCAAATATTGAAAGAGGGACCCCAGCTGAGAGGCAATGGAATCTGCATCCTTGGAGCCATTCACATCTCTCCTGGACATGGTCCTGAGCTACCTGTCCTCCTTGGACCTGCAGGAGGCTGGGTGGCAACTTCCAGAGGTACCTTCCAACCTACCTGACTCCATGAACATGTGAGGCACCCAAATGACCCCTCCAATTAAATTCCATATCAGCATTTGCAGACTGTAAATATTTCTTGTATTTTCAACTCACCTTTGCACCATCATGCAGATTCCCAATCCACAGGTGTCTTCACTGGAACAGGCCGCCCAGGGAGGTGGTTGAGTCACCACCCCTGGAGGTATTTAAAAGGTGGGTAGACGAGGTGCTTAGGGACATGGTTTAGTGGTGGTCAGGCACGGTTGGACTCGATGATCTTAAAGGTCCTTTCCAACCCAGGGATTCTATGATTCTACAAGCTTGAGTTGGGCACTCTTCAGACTGTAATGACGGAGAGGCAGAACGTATCAAGGAAACTCTCTGCTCCTTCTCGTTTCCTGAAGCCTGCCCTGCTGGAATTACCCTTGGACCTTTGTGGTGGAAACTACTTGAACACCTCTCAAAAATAAATGCACCCGAGTCCTACCACACTCACCTCAGCTTCCTCCCGCAGACCTGGCAGCAGAAACATGAGCGGTGCACACAGACTTTGTCAGTGACCACACGCTCCATGGAGTAGACAGGCTGCAGGCATGAAGCACACACTTCTTTCAACATGGGCTGAAGAAGAACGAGAAACTGAAGTTAAATAACTCTGAATCACGACCACTCGGAAATGCATCTGCAAGCTAATTTGCTGAATCTTCTGCTTGTGTTGGATTTTCTTGTTGATGTTCTTCTGCACACCTGTTGTGAGAGTGCAGATTCCTGTCTGACTCAACTTAACTTATCATCTTGGATAGGTCAGCATTAATTTTCAGTCAGGACAGAAGGACAAGACACCCTTGGATCCCCAATGAGAGAAGCTATTCATTTGCTCGACAGCAAATGATTCCATCAGTTGAATCATTTAAGTTTTAAGTGAGGTAAGAAACATTTTTCAGAGGCTCTGATTCAAATTACTTGTATCACTGAAATCACTGATATCATGGGATCACACAGTCCACATAGTCCAAACCCTAAAAAGGCAGCACACCTTGGCATTAAAGCTCCCACCGCTCCATAAACCTGATGGTTCACTCCAGTATGTTTACTCTGGAGACTGTATTTTATGCCATGGCCTGAGTCCTCTCAAGCACCACTTTATGTGAAGAACCCAGGGAATCTCTCTGGAACGCATTGCCAACACCAGATGTTTTATTAGTGGAGAGAGGAAGGTAATAAAGAAGCTTGGACATCAGCCTAGCTGCAGAAATAGCTCCAGGTTGTCTGCACGGTCAAGTAATCCAGAAGATGCTGGTGGCAATGTGGATGTCTCCGTAGACTCCCTTTCACTGTGGTGTGAAGCAGAGGGTCAGCTTACTTGGGGAGTCCATCTGCAAGTCAAGCCTATCCAAAGCCCCAAAAGGAGCACAGCTGAGCCTAACCTACCTCTGACTGGCCAGGTCAGTGCTCTGAGTACTGTACTCCCTCACATGAGGGCATCTCTGCCTCTTTGTTGGAGGTATTTTGCCACAGTTTGATTTGACGGGGTTTTACTGCTGCTCTCTGATCCCTCTGGCTTTTTGTTCAATGTGTGCTCGCCTTGGTTTGCAGCGTGTCAGCTTAGAGAAAAGGCAAGTTTACTTTCTCCTTTTACGTGAAGTGGGCTGATGGCCAGATTTTAACCTTGACCAGAGGAAACACGAATGGTGTTTCTACATCAGAAACAGGCAGTGTGTCTCAAGTGATGAGTTGACAAGGGAACAAGAACCCTGTCCTTTATTTGCAACAGACATCTGAGGGACTGATTTTTTTTTTTGATTACCTTCATTTTGGCTGAACATACCAGTAAGGTCAAGTCATTTTTGTTTTTCTATGACTTCTATTCCAGTGCTTTACAGAGAGGATACTATAGTTTTGTAAATGTCTACATATGTAATGGGTGTCTAAACTCCAAGTACACTCTGTGGAGGCCCAGTTAAGGGAATCTAGAAGGTGATGCATATACCCTAAAATAGGCCCATGTAATTGGTCAAAATTAGTCAGTTAGGCAGGATGAATTTCACCAGTGTGACCACAGAATTGTGCTGGTACCAATGTGAAGGAATTGTGCTTGTGAAGGTGAAGCAAAAATATACTTTCATGAAAAGATTATATATAGATCCTCCAAGTGGAAAACAGTAGCAGAAACCAGATGGGAAATGATACCATTTTAGTGGGTCTCTCCAAGGGTGATTGAAGCTCTGCACCTTTGGCATGGATGCCATTTCACTGGAGGAAATGAGCAAGCTATTCGGCAAAGAATGGTGAGTGGTGAGGGGCAGCTGCATGAACGCAGCATCATCCGGGATGACGGAGCAAAGAGTCGGTCCTGGCGATAAATCTCAGCCAATGGATCAGCTTTGCTGTATTTGGCCGTGCAGATCACAGTTACATCTAGGTAGTCTCGCAGGCGTTTTCTCTGACAGTGAGGAGCTCTCGTACAGCATGAAGGTGTATGTCACACAGGATCACAGGATTTCTAGGTTGGAAGAGACCTCAAGATCATCGAGTCCAACCTCTAACCTAACACTAACAGTCCCCAGATCTGTCATTGCTGTACTTTCCACAGCAAAACATTTTAATTTATGCTTCTGAATAGCAACAACTAGAACATTTCTGTGTATTTACTTCTGCCTTTACTAACAGGTGTTTACAATAGATTTTTTTTAAAGTTTGGTACGTATGCATTAGCAGATTAATCAAACTATGGCTCTTAATTTTAGGGTTGTAGAATTGAACTGCTGTTTTTCCTATTCTATTGCTTGCCAAAACTCCCTTCCTCCTTCCTGGCAGAGAAGGGAGTAACTGCTGACTTGCTTCTGTTGTATAAGAAAAAAGTGCTTTCCTTTAATCATGACCAAGGAAGAAAGCAGAGCTGTTTAGCAAACAAACAAGATCTCTCTGCTCCTAGCTGGGAATGAATGTATTTACTCCTGGAGGATGTTTCTAAAGTGGGATAATCTTTTATAGGGGATGCAGGGCTCTTTCACTAGGGGATTTATTTTAAGTGCTCTCTGTCTGATGCATGGCAAATACTCTTGCTTTTCAGAGGTATTTTTATCAGCCCCAGGAATAAGCCTTCCTAATGGTTTGGAAGATAAAGAGGTGATTAACAGCAATGGAATGGCACTGTGGGCAAGGATGTTATCTCAAGATTTCTGTGAAAATCAGTTACAGGGTGTTCCTGGAAGGCTCTTCGAGCGCACTGCTGATTACTGCCATGCTGAAAGTTGCAGCTGGCTTATAGCTTATCAGTTGTTGCCTTTTATTCCCCTAGGTGAGTTAAAATCTTTATAGTAGGAGGGGTCAGCCTGAAAATGCCTGTGTTATTGATAAGTGGAGAAGATGGTGAGCACAAAGCTGTCTGACGTAAGACTGAGTATGGTCAGGGAGACCAGCTGCTGAAATGGAGCTGGGAAGGGCAGTACTTAATGTAGGCACTTCAGATGTGGCATATTTCATGCCTACTGCTGCAAGAGTGGGCTTGTTCAGCCTGGAGAAGGCTGCGGGGAGACCTGATTGTGGCCTGTCAGTACTTAAAGGGGGCCTATAGGAAAGAGGGGGAGAATCTTCTCAGTAGGGACAGCGGTGACAGGACAAGGGGTAATGGTTTCAAGCTGAAACAGGGTAGGTTTAGATTAGATGTAAGGGGAAAATTCTTTACAATGAGGGTGGTAAAGCACTGGAAGGGGTTGCCCAGAGAGGTGGTGGAGGCCCCATCCCTGGAAACATTCAAGCCCAGGTTGGACGGGGCTCTGGGCAACCTGATCTGGGTAATGGTGTCCCGGCTCACTGCAGGGGGTTGGACTAGATGACCGCTATCGGTCCCTTCCAACCCAAAACATTTTATGATTCTATCATTCTATGATAAGAGAATCGAATCTATAGCTGAATTTGTCCTTTGACCACTCGAGGAGGTACAGTTAAGACAAGGCCATTTGTTCTCTGTCCAGTGGTCCAGGTAATTGTCCACTGGTCCAGGTAATTCTCCCAGCCAGTTTGGTCTTAAAAATATCTACCTAGTACTGTGTGAGAATGCAGTGACCCAAATGGTGAACAATGTCATGTCTTGTATCCAAAGATCACAGAATAACTATGACAACTCATTTGGGATTTGAAGGTTTGTATGTGCACTGCTGGTTTATTATTGCAAGTTCTGAAGCATGGAGAATGTGAGCTGATCCTTCAGCTTGTATTTGAGCTTCAAATCTTTGCATTTGTTTTTTTCTCCAGTTCTTTCAGTGCTTCAAGGAGCCATGTATGGTCCTGAAATAATGCAGCATCTGTCCCTCATGATATTTCAGTTCCTGGCCGATGGACATATCATGAAAGAAACACATTCTAAATGATCTTAGCTTCATAAATGGCTCATTGAGGCATTTAGAAATCCTGTAAAACCAGAAACACAAACAATAAGATCAGTATTTTTGAGCACTGGCAGTGCAGGATATTTGGGTTTATTTGAGTTCCCATGGAATCATTTTCATTGCCCAAATGACCTGTTTGTAGCTTACTAAAACTGCTCTGCAGCTGTCCTTAAAAAAATAAATGAAACAAATATGTTACAGACATCCTGAAACAAACTAAGATGAGAAACAATCAAGGATAAGAAAACAGTGTTGGAAAAATTTTGAAGAGAAGCTCCAGGTTACTAACTCTCCCTTGTTTCTGCAATTGGTCCTACTAAACCATTTGGGAAGGTCTAAGCAGTTATAGTTTTTTGATTCCTTGAAACTAGATATGCTCAGTTTATGATGATCTGCTCCTCTAACTCAACCTTTGGTTTATTCTTTGGTGGAACTGATAATGATGTTCTTACTTTTCTTTTGGTATATCTTGCTTCCAAATCTATGGGGTCCTAGAGGCAAACCAATAAGCTCTGGGCATGTGCCTGTTTTCAGGGAGAAACAGAACTCCTGCCTGGTCTACACCACCTTGAAAAAGATGTTGCATGGTGCAAGATGATATCTGCTATTTAAAAACCTAGCTATGGACACAGGGATATGGAGTGGTAGACTCTGAAATGTCCCTTTCTCCCCAGTGTCCTGCTCAGTGTGGGATCTTTTTCCTCAGAAGAAAAAAAGCAAATATTAGCCCTAACATCTTACTGAAACTTGGTGGGTTTTTTGAATGAGATTACTGTCCCTTCTGCAGAAAAGTAAACTGATGCACTAAGAGATGAGTTGGCTTGCCGTAACTCAACTAGAAGGTCTACAGTCAGACTGAGGGGTCTGTAGTCTAAGTCTGAGACAGGCTGTAAGACACAGATCCCTGAGAAACCATCCAGTCATTCTGTAGGCTCCTCACCTTCTTGAACCAAACTCCTTGCTCGCTCACCTTACTCCCAGACTGAGTCCAACCTGTGATGTGAGTTGAGGCACAGCACTGAGTAATGGCTGGTTCATCAACTGCCCCTCCTTGTAAGGCTTATAGAGGCACAACACCTCTGCTGCCTTCTCATATGGAGGAAATGGGTACAGGCAAGGGTTCAAACCTTTCTTGGTGTGTACATCCTACCCAGTCCACCTACAGTACACAGGGCCCTGGATTGGGTGGTGTACATCACCCTGGACTCAACTGAATTTTCAGACAAGAGTATCAATGCTGCTTGCCACAGGGCTGTTAACCCACCTACATTGTAAAGAAGAAGTAGACCAAATCCCACCAGTGATTGAAAGTGCTCTCAATACGTGGTTCAACTGGTTCATTGAGTGATGATTTCTAGGTACTTTGAAAGGAAACAAGCACTCAACAAAAGAAACTCAACCAGACCAAAGTATTTTTAGAGGTAATCTTTACCTTCAGAATGCAGCAATCGAAGTTTAAAAAAAAAAAAAAAAGCCACAAAATATCTAAAATCTTGAGTTGAGAATGTACAAAACAAAGTAATGATAAAAAGAAAATTGTTTTACAAAGTCTCAAAATAAATTTAAACAGTAAACGTATGAAAGCATGGAAAATCTAAAATAATTTTTTTTTATAGATTGAATAATAAATTACAATTCTAAAAATAAAGAAAGGAAAGCAGTAACCATTCTGACTCAAGTAGAGAATCTTTCATAGCATCTTTCTTTGGGGCAATGGCACCAATAATAGCTGTAGGTCTTAGCTTGACAATTTTCAGTAGCATCGAGTACTTTCCAGGAACTGAAAAATAAACTGATAAATACCTCCCCCAACACCAATAGTGACAGCAATTTGAGTTTTTTTTGGGTTTTTGGTTTTGGTTTTTTTTTTTTTTTTTCCTTTTCTTTTGTTAATAGCTAAGAGAAAACCTATCCAACTCACCCATCAATATGAGCATGTGTATATATATGTGTTTAGGATGCCCTTCTTGGAAAGTCTATATTGAAATTAGAAAAAGAAGATAGCATGAAGGTGTTTGTTTGCCAGTGACCAGATTAGGTGGTTCTTTAATTGATCTTACCTATCCTTTCTTCTGCGTTAGTTCAGAGAAGCCCAATACAACACCCCCCTCCCCCCGGCCCCCAACCACTCTAAGGGGAAGAAGCTACCCTAAGGTGCCTGTGGATGGATTTTTCCCTTGTGCTTCTAACAGTGTCAAGGATCTGGGTTGTGGTGCAGCACCAAGTCTGTTGGGTTGGCTGGGTGAGGGCTGTTCTCCTCCAGTGTCAAGGCAGAATGCATTTGTCCTGTCTCTATGCAAACACCAAGGCGATGACCCTGAGAAGTCCTTAGGGTGTAGATGAATCCCTGTGTGCACTGTGGGTAAACCAGGAGACCTTTTTTATTCTGGATTTTCTTTTTTTGTCTTACACAGTTCTTTCTTGCTCTCCAGAAACTCCTATTTATTTGGCTTGGAGTTGCCAAAGGTGACGTAGACCACTCCTGGCTCCTGAAAACTGCCATTGGTGTGGAAGTCTTCGCCTGGGCTCTTCAAGTACCTCCGAAACACAGGTGAGGCAGATACCTCATATTGGGGATGCGAGACCACATCGCATTTAGAAGGTGTTTGTGTCTCAGATTGCTTGGTGACTGTGGTGGATGAAGTGATGATTTTGTTTCCAAACTGGTCCATTTCCTCATACTGCTCCATAACAGTCCGGGTGGCTCCATAGAGCTTGGACCCATCGGGCCCCGTTTGCAGCTCCAAGATGCTTTTCTGCCTCCGGGGATTTTGTGGGCTGGGTACATTCAGGGAGGAGTAGTCTGAAAAGCCTCCTTTCATCCCACAGTGGCAGCTGCCCTTGGAGGTGTCCAGAGGGCACCTTTCTTTCTCACCAATCTGATGATTGGCATTGCCAAGGGTGTGCTGCTTCATTGACCTTAGCCCACCTTTTGTTTGGATGGGCTCTGGTCTCTTCTCAAAGGAGGTCATGTCATGCCCAGCAGATGCTGCTGATGGATGGTTAAAGGAGCTAAAGTTGTTCTGAGCAAAAGCATCCTTCTTTCCTGGAGTGTCAAGACAGTCTGGTGAAGGGATATCCCATGGGGAATGTGTTGTCCTGGGTGATTCTGCTGGTTTCCTGGCAGCAGACTCGATGGAAATGTAGGAAGGTGAGGAGGGAGAGCTGACGCGAGATTGAACAAGGCGGGGGACCTCAAGCTCTGCCTTGGTTACCTCGGTCTTTTCTGCCACCTTTGCACCCCCCACAGATGCTGCCTCCACCGTCTCCAATGTGGTGCCCTCCTGCTTGGCTTTGCTTGAGACAATACTGATTTTACGGATATTGCTGCTGCTCACAGAGCTTTGGGTGTTCCCCAGAGACTCCTTGAACAGCCCTGAGAGCCCAGCGATGTCTGACTCAGATTTGAGACTAGAGACAGAATAAAGAGCTTTCCTGATGGCCTCCTCAATGTCCAGGAGCCGGGCAAGTGTCTGCTCCTTCAGGTGGATGATCTCAGCACTTGCTCGCTCCAGGTCACCGAAAACCAGCTCCACTGAGGAGACACTGTCGGTGTCCTTTGCCAGTGTCTCAGCCCTATCCTGTTGCTTGGCTTGATGTGCCTTCTGACGAACAACCCAGTCAGGAACCTTCTCAAAGAAGCTCTTCAGAGCTTTCACATCCACTTTGCTTGTCTCCTCCTCAAACTCCTTCACCCGAGTCAAGATCTCTTGCAGTTCCTCCTGTCTCCTGAGGTTCTCAAAGATCTCCATAGCCTCCTTGACATTGCCTTTCATGATCTCCTCTTTGTGTACGGACAGCCTCTTCCGACGCTCATCTTCTGTTTCTTTCTTTGGTTTTTCTCTCATAACAACTGCTGGTTTCTCCTGATCAGGTGTCTCTGCCTCCTTGTCAGGACATTTCAATTGCCCACAATTCCCCTGCTGTTGCTCCTCAAAGGAGTTTATTGACTGCTGATGGAAGGACATTGAATGACACATTTGCCTCCTTTCATTCACCTGCTGTGTAACTTTCTGGCTACCCCAGAATCCATAAGAATTAGACACACTTTCTCTTTCCACCTTGGATGACGCATTTTGTGCAATGTCACCTCCTCTTTTTGGAGGAGTGGTGTGGTCCACAGAAGAGGTGCTAGGCTCAGTCTGTCCTAGTACGTTAAGTATCTGTGCTCTACCAGGACAGGTTGGATGTGATACTGAAGAGCATCCATTCTTGTCTTGGCACAACTCTGTATGCCTCTGAACCACCTCACCAGGGCATCTCCTTGGAGCTGCTGCTGTCCCGCTCATCTTTCCCTGCTCAACTTGAAAACTAACCGCTCCATTTTTTATTGGCTTTGAAGTCTTAGCACTGTCTGATTCCACCTTTCCTTGTCCTTCTTTGCTTGCCTTGTACCTTTCCTCTGCCATTTGAAGAGGAGTTTTGGCAGGTTTTTTTGACAACTTTCTCTCAGGGCTCACACCCTGAACTGTGACAGGCTTGTCCACAGATGTCTCCAAAGTGCAGCATTTTGCCTGAACCTCCCCATGGCTTGATTGTTCACATACTTCCATGCAGCTTAATCCCAGATCCATGGGGAGAGTCTTTGGCTGGCTGCTCTCCCTCAGGCCTGGAGGTTTTGGAGGCAGGGGTGGAGGGATGGGTTTGGTTGATCTGCTTGTGCTGTTATTTGCAGAGGCGGAATGTGCCTCTTGTAAGAGGTGCTCAGGTTTTGGAGGGGGAACGGGTTTTTTCCTGGGTGGGGCAGTAATTTCTGGTTTTGGAGGAGTCCTGGGCTTCTCTGCAGGACTCTGATCACTGGGTTTGCAGGACAGAGAAGGGAGGGCAGGAAGAGGGGTCTGGAGTGGTGCAGAACATCCTGGGGCTTCATCTTTACTGGTTGGTAGTGGAAGGGCACCTTCTCTTGTTGCTTTAGTTGAGGGTGGGCAATGCTCTGCTTTCATCACAGCAACTGGGGGAGGAGGAGGAAAGTCATTATCAGCCTGCGACCCTGAAGCCACTACAGCTGTCTGGTTACTAATGACTTGAGTCTCATTTTTCTTTTTACACACCGAATAAGACTGCCCTGCATTTCTGTATATCATAGCAGCTTTAAAATCCCCTCTGGAGACATTAACGTTAGACTTTTCCAGCGACTGAAGTGTGGCTTTTAAATTACCTCGGACAACATCCTCCTTTTCTACTAGGCGCTGTTCTGTGGTGGCACTTTGCAGTGCTCTGATAGCTGTCTGTACATCCCCTCTGATAACAACATCTCTTTCTTCTTGTACTGATTGCTCTTTGTAATCAGACTCAACAGAAGGGTTTATATAGGTTTTCACGGGTGTGGCAGTATAAAGGCCATCCTTAATGCTAACATCTCTACTAGGCACAGCTTGGCCTTCCTGGCTCAATAGTTGTCCTCCCTGTACTTCCTCTGAAGCACTGACCTTTTTGTGTGATGCTATGCTCTTCTGAGACACGCTTGTGTGGGTCTTGGATGCCTCCTGGACTCTAGAGGTGGTGGTCCTGATGGCGCTGCTGGTGCTCTCCTGTGCGGTGGACACAGAGTCTTGTTGGTGTACGGTTGATTGAAGGGTCACTGTCCCCTGTGTGCTGGGTACCTGCTGCCTGCAGGCCGTGTGCACCTCCTCCCTGTTCCTCTGCAGCTTGCTCTTAACGTGATATTGAATGTTTTTTGCCTCTGCTGTTGCTAGCCTCAAGCTTTGCATTGCAGCCTGAAGATCACTCCCAAGGGCCTTTTCTTCCGTCTGCCTCTGGTTGGCTTCCCCTGTCATCAAACTCTGCTCTTTCCCAGCCACTTCTCTCTGAGTCATCACTTGGGCTGTAGATAAACCCTGCATCACAACTTTGTGTTCCTCCAAACGGGCAGAGGATGCTGCTTCTTTCTCTGCCTTCTTGCTGACATCTGCAACCCTTTGAATTGACGTTGTAGTCACTTTAAGCCCCCCCGACAGAATTTCTTCCTTTCCCATCACTGTGGGCAGGGGCTTCCCAAGACACTGCACAATGGTGCCTGTCACACCTGCTGCATGCACAGCCTCTCTCTCTAATGAACCCTCCTTGCCCATGTTCTCATATGTGGACACCTTTTTTGCTCCCGCTATAGCCCCTCGCTCACCCTCTGCAATGACTTTCTCTGTTTGTTCTTTGTTTGGTAAGAGATGTATCTTAGCCCCCTGCACAACCTGGGAGTCACTCTCGTCTGCCCCCTGCTCTGCCTGGGAAGAGATGAGGGACTGTATCTCTGACTCCTGCTGGAGGTTCTTCAGGTACTCCAGATCTCCCTTCTCAATGCAGCTCGCGAAAAGCTGGACATTCCCCTTCTCGTTGTCCTCACGCTTAACAGTTACTGTTGCTTTCTGCTCCTGAGAAGAAGCCAACAGGTTCCCTATCGTTGACTTCACATCTCCCTTGACAACTTTCTGCTGGACAGAATGGAACAGGAGGGAGTAAAGAGTCATCTTCACTGATCCTGACTTTGTCTCTTGTAAGACTATTCCCTTTTTGATGGAAGCATCTTGAGTCAGGAGACCCTGTAGAGCCTTAGCTACATTTCCGCTCAAGTCCTCTTTGCCTTTAATACCTTCACTCTGGTCTAGTAGCTGTAATGGGCTTACTTTGATCTTGCCCTCTCTGTCCTCCTCCACCAGCACACTCTGTGCTTCCACATTAGTTCTATGCAGCAGCTGCAGCATGATCCTTTGCAAATGGCCTCCCACGATCTCTTCTTTCAGGATCTCTGGAGCTCCTGGGCTGCTGAGCTGGTACTTCACCATCTTCACACTCTCCGTGTCATTGGCTTCAATGAGGATCCCATCATGTTGAATAGCCTGGCAAGTGCAGAGTGTCTCTAAAGTCTCCTTCATGGTCCTTTCTTTCAGTTCTGTTTCTATACTACCTTCAGAAGCCCTAAATTTATCCAAGGGTGTGCTCTCGAAGAGCCATGTTGTACTTTTCACATCTGCGTGGGGGATTGGTTCTTGGGCCTCAGCACTGGTCATCGCCTCTGGGTCCTTAAGGGTGTCCATTGGCTGGGTTTCAAACAACCAGGTGCAGCGTTTCACATCCCCTTTCTGGCTGTCCTCTCTCTGCACTGTACTGATAGATGAGCCTCTCTCTGCATCCCCATACAGGGAGTCCACAGGTTGGTTTTCAAAAAGCCAAGTGGATGTCCTCACGTCACCTCGCTGAACGTCACTGACGCTGACCATCCTCACATACTTTTTCTGGCCGACTTGCTGGGACTCAAAGAGCTGCTTATTGGACTGAACATCTCCCTTCTGCACATCATCTACTGTTCTGGGCACAGACATCTTTCCTCCTGAGAAGGAGTCAAGAGGCTCTGTCTCAAACCTCCACCGGGCAGCCTGGACATCTCCTTTTTTGATATCCTCTTGGGTGACAGCCCTAATCACAAACACCTCTTCTTCTTTTTTGATCTGATCCAAGGGCTTAGTTTCAAATAACCATCGGGCACCTTTCACATCACCTTTCATGATTTCTTCTTTCCGCACTGAAGTGACCTCATGGTATCCCCCCTCTTTGTCTTGGATAGCATATAATGGTTGGCTTTCAAAGAACATTGTGCAGGACTTGACATTAGCTTTGCTCATGGTGTCTTTCTGGATCTTCTGGAGCTCTGTCTCATCCACTTTGTCATGGATTTGGTCAAGGGAATAAGTCTCAAACACGAACCTTTTGCCTACAACATCTCTCCCCTTGGTATCCTTCTCTGGAGGAATTTCCTGGATTCCCTCAGAGCTGTCCTTAAGGGAGTCCATGGGGTAGTTCTCAAAGAGCCAAGTGAACTTGTGCACGGATCCGGCTTCAATTGTCCCATCGTCCTTTTGGGATGTTGGTTTGGTGACTGTATCCAAGGGCTTGGCTTCAAAGAACTCCTTCACTCTGGACACTTCCCCAGACTTTATCTCCACACGACTGGAGTACCGCATGGTTTCCTTTCTGTCAGCTTCACTGACAGCACCACTGCCCAAGGGTTCAGTCTCAAATAGGTGCCGGACAGTTTTGACATCAACTCCCTGTAATTCGTCCTGAGTGTATGCCTTACTGACTTGTAAATATTGCTCTTCCTGGCCTTTCAGGGAGTCCAAGGGCTGAGTCTCAAACATCCATGTGTATGACTTCACATCAGTTTGGGGCACACTGCCATCCTCCTCCTGCTTCTTTTCAGCCTTCTCATACAGGGTGTGGATGGGCTGGGTCTCAAAAAGCCACCTGCAGGTCTTCACATCCCCCCGCTGGGAGATCTCCCGCTTCACTGAGGGATGCTCCTCACCTTCCATGGCTTGGTGATGAATGACATCCATGGGCTGAGTTTCAAAGAGCCACTTGGCTGTTCTGACATCACCAGCCACCACCTCTTGCTTTGTGATCCCCCGTATTATATCTACTTTCTTGGTACTTTCACCAAACTGGTCCAGGGGCTTGGTTTCAAACATCCATTTGTAGTTCTTGACATCACCACTGATGATTTGCTCTCTGCTTACAGAAGTGACTTCATGGAAATTGCCAAAGCTATCCTTGATAGCATACAGAGGTGTTGTCTCAAACAGGATTTGGTTGGCTTTGACGTTGCCAGCTGGAATTTTCTCCTCTTCTTTGGTGATGGGCTCAGCATCAGCCTGCTTAATGCTGTCTAAGGGGAGAGTCTCAAAAAGGGTCTTGAAAGACTTCACATCCCCTTTCACTACCTCTTCCATGCTGGTGGCTGGAATTTCTTCCTCAAATGCCTTGGAGATGCTACCAAGAGGACAGGTCTCAAAGACATGTTTTCTTTGCTTCACGTCTCCCTTCTCCTCTGGTGAAAGCTCTACTTTCTTTAAACGTCCGACCTCAAAATTGTCTTTCAGGGTTTCCATTGGCTGGGTTTCAAATAGCCAGAGTGTAGATTTCACATCACCTCCAATGACTTGTTCTTTGGCTACAACGCTTTCTGAAGCTTCTCCTTTCAGAGAATCAAGAGTCTGGGTCTCAAAGAGCATTCGCTGCTTACTGACATCTGCCCCTGTGACAAAATCTGTTGAAGCCTTGAAATCCTGTTCTTCAACTGTGATTTCTCTGATGGCATCGAGAGGCTGAGTTTCAAATATCCATCTTGCTCCACTGACATCTGGCCTTCCAATTTCTTCCAATGAAATCCCACGGATTATTTTCACTTTAGAAGTGTCTTTGTTGATGGTATCCAGGGGTTGAGTCTCGAACAGCCAGCGAGCAGTTCTGACTGTGTTGCTCTGAATTTCTTCTCGGCAGACGGACTTGATTTCATGGATGTTCCCAGTTTTGTCTCTGATGGCACAGAGGTGTTCTGTTTGGAAGAGCCTGATAGTCTTCTTAACATCACCTTTTAGTTCCTGGATTTCTGACTTTAGTTGTAGGATGCTCTTCTCCTCCACTGAGCAGCAGCGTCCTATAGCATCCAAGGACTGTGCTTCAAAGAGCTGTCTGGCACCTTTCACATCACCTCCCTGGACAGGCTCCTTCAGAACTGCCTCCTGGACTTCGGTTTCATCTGAGTACAGTTTGTTTAATGAGTCTAACGGTTGGGTTTCAAACAGCCACCGGGCAGTATGCACATCGCCTCTGGCAAGGTCTGTTTCTGATACCTTGGCTGGAGTTGACAGACTGTCCCCATTGATTGACTGGCTTTCAAACCTCAGGGAAGTACTTTTCACATCCCCACCAGGAATGATCTCTTCTTCTGCCAACTTCTTTGTGGCCTGATGGTCCCCAATGGAGTCAAGCGCCCAGTTTTCAAAGATCCAGCGCATTGACTGAACCTCTCCTGGAAGAACTTTGTCCAGGTTCACAGATGCTTGTGTATTGGGATCTTCAGTATTAAGCATTTCTGCCAGGTCCTCAGTCACAGCTTCTTCCAAGTTCTTCCGGAGCTCAGGATGCATGTGTTTGTAGAGCCTCTTTAGCTCATTCACTTGACGCTGCTGGTAGAACTTGGAGAAGGCTTGCTTTGGAGGAGGCACAGGGAGTGGGTTGGGATCCTGGTTCCCTGGAGTGATGACCGGGACTGACCCAAGGGCAGGAGGGGGAGGTAAGTCATCTTCCATTTTCTTGATGGCAACTTTAGATGATTTCTGAGCCTCTGCCATCTTTAGGGAAACAGTTTTAAATGTCAGCATCATCTTTTACCACCCAACCCCATGGCCGTTAGTACTGAGAACGGCAAAGGCAAAAGCCAGACAAGGGAAAACCATGCAGCTGCAGAGCTCCATACCTTTGGTTCAGTAGCTCACAGCATTCCCAAGCATCACACCACTGCACACGCTCCAGGCTTGGTGTTAGCGCTGGCTCCCCATCAAGGCACTTTAAAGCAAGTCTCAAATCCAGGCATGTGTGGCGGTTAGTCTACAGTCCCCAGGATGCAGTCCAGCTACAGCATAACAGAGATGCCCGATTTGGACAAGAGAGCATGACCACAAGAATAACGTGAAGAAGGCTGTCTCAGAGGAGCAAGCTAAAAGTTAACTTCTCCCTCCTGCTCCCAAGAGTCCAGGGCAGTGTCAGGACCTACAGAGTCTGGGAACACAGGATATGGGTGGAGGAGAAAGCCAAGATGCTATTTGCGAAGAGATCTCAAGAAGAAAATGGGGAGAGGGAACCAAACAAAAGTGTCAAACTGAGCTGATGAGGACAGCCTATTTTTGGGTAGGCAGCTAGTGTGATGGGGTTTTGGTAGCAGCATGAGCTGCCCACTGCACAGGAGTGAGGGCCTGGGGAAGGACATTTGTCTGACTGATGATTTCTTCTGTTGGACGCACACGGGTAACCCATGTCATCGTTTCCGTAAGAATAGGTGCATAGTTATACAATTAGAGACTTAAATAAAGCTCTTCTGACTTGCTGACTTGTACAGGCATGAGGCTAACTAAGGTTTACAAACTGCTGGAATTATCAGGCCAAATTCTGTGCTCTGTTGGGGGAAAAAGCAAAGCTGAAGGACCAGAGATTGGAGTAACACCCATAAGTGAGGGCCAGCAAAACTCAGACCTATTTAGACTCAGTCAGCCTAAGCTCAGCTCAAATTCGCAGCAGTGTTGGTACAGAAGTGAACAGAGGGTGCAGTCATGATGGGGTCGTTGTTTAGCCTACATTTGAGCCTCACTTTCTGCCTTTTTTTGTCCTTAGCTTGGGAAGGCTGGGCGCCAAACGCTGAACTGAATACCTGCGACCTGCTCTGGCTTGGCGTTTATCTAAAGGGAAGGTAGCCGAGGCCTATAATCATTATCTAAAAGAGACTGTAATCCTGGTGGCTTTCCTTTCAGTAAACAGATCTGCTGACCCTTGGCATGCCTTTGGAGTTACGTCTGTAGAGTTATGCCTGCAATATTATTAGTTGTTGCTCAAAGCAATGGCGCGTGGTGTTATTTCACTCTGTTACACACAGATTGTTCTGGCTAAAAATAAGTATTGAACATTAGTAAAAAAAAACCCACCCAGAATGCCAAAATCAGCATATTTTGCCACAAGTGTAAAATGCAAATCTTTTACATAAGCCAACATACTTTGAATGCACTTTTTAAAGAAGATCTGTGAAGAACTTCTGAACGTGGGGAAGGGCAACCAAGCAGCTGATAGTTATATTCAGTATGAAAGCGCTCCTTGCTGCCTTATGTGGGTATTTAAATCACACTCCGCCACAGTCCACAAATATTTGGTTAGATAACGGTGCTTATCTTTAACATTTCTTACCTTGCCTTTTTTCTGTCTGTGGGGAGAGTGAATGAAGTTGTCCTTCACAGTACTCTGGAAAAGGCATGGGGAGAAATGATATCCAACTGCACTGGAAGACACATCTATTATCTGTATATATATGTATCTACTACAGAGATCTGAAAACCATTATAGGTGAGGTATTTTGGTTCACTGGCAGGTCTATACAGCCAGGAAAAACAATCTTATTCCAGGTTGGTCAGAAATACTTTTTTTACCAAAGGTCTCAGTCAACACACAAAACCCCAAACACATTGGTTTAGAGTTGGTGGGGAAACAAAACAAGCACTGATTTCTCCAGAGTTTGATTTAGCCTGTATTTTTTGTTTATACTTCAATATTTTTAAAATAAAGCTGATCTACATTTGTAATTGCATTATGGATTGTGAAATTCATTGTTTTGAAATTGTGTGGGGTTTGGTTTTTGTTTTTGTTTTTGTTTTTGTTTTTTTCCCTTATGACTTCTAACTGGTTGTGACTTTCCAATTACAGACTACACTTATTTATTTCCAAGTGGGACTGCTTTAGTCTGGATTCCTCCAGTGCAGAGCCCTGATACACGCTCGAGAGGCTGCATCTCTGAGCAGGGACCCTGCAGAAGAGGGAGTGTGGGAGGGAGCGTGAATGAGCCTGCAGGAAAAGTCCAGATGTGAAATCACATCCCACGTTACACCTGGATCACCCGTGGAGCTGGGGAAATGGGAAAAACGTAGCTCAATGCCTCATAACCTTTATAACCTGAATTATCCTGTGATCAGCCCGGAGTGGGTGATTAAATCCCTGGACCCCTGACCAAGGACTATAAATGGAGGAACACAGGGAGTTTGCTCTGTGAAGTTACGCCTGAGCGTGACTTATATGGACATACATATGTGCGTGTGTTAGAATGGGTATAGAATGGAGATATATGTGTTGCTGTATGCTGAATATTTCTTCCATTGATATAAGTGTGTAAATAAAGTGGAAAGATTATGTTGAATAAACTATTTGTACGGGTTAGTGGATGTAGATGTGGGGGGGGGGATTGGTATGTGTGTGCATGTGTGAATATAATGTGTAAATGTATGTGTGTTTGTATATATATGTAGCGTATACATTATATAGGCACTTAGGGACATGGTTTAGTGATGAAATTGGCAATGTTAGGTTTATAATTGGACTTGAGGATCTTAAAGTTCTTTTCCAACCTAAATGACTCTACGATTCTATGATACACATATCAGCACCTCTGATAACTTTTATAGAGTATTTGTAAAAGGCAGGGGAAAGCTGGTCATTTTTGGAAAAACAAATGCCACATTTCTCCAGATTTACCAAACCAGACATGCTCTTTCTCACCCTCTTACAGGCACTTGCTGGGACAGGACATTGTTCGGATGCCGCTGGCGATTAGTGAGGGGGAGGATGGCGGCGCGGTGCTTACCGGCTGTGCAGGGCTGCCGGCGTGAGCAGCAGCAGCAGCTGTCTGGGAGAGATAGAGAGCCGACAGCTCCTTCACGGAGCGTGCAGAGGACCTCCCTTGTCCTTGGTGAAGTATGCGGCTAGTGTTGTCTGATATGTCTAAAAATGAACGCGTCCTCTCATCTGAAACAGGGACAGAGGTGCACAGTGAGCTACATGCCAAAGACGCGAGGGGAGGACCAGCCTGGAGCACGAGCATCGCCTACGGAGAGCTCTGCCAGGTGCCTCCACCATCCCCATACTGATTCCCCCACCCTGCACCCCCAGAACTTAACATCGTGCCCTTTTGGTTCACGGAGAAAACGTGGACATTGCCATCACTTTCATGGCTGGAACGAACTTTGAACCTGGGTGAGAGCAACACATCGGGCAGTGACCTGATGCCACGATCCTGCTGGCAGGGCACAGAGCCTGCACCCATCCCCGCATCCCTGGACAAGGCCATCACCAAGCAGGAGAGTGTCGGAGGATGTGAAGGAGCTAAGCATGTTCAGCTTGAACTAATTCCCACTTTTTTTTGCTCTGTGGCCACATGGCTCTCCCATCAACATGCCTCACAAGCAGTTACACCCATTTATCTCTCCCCTGGGAACTAATTTTGGGGAACTAAGAGATGAAGAGGCTATGAGCCTTGCCCAGGGATGGAGTAGGGAGTCTCTGGCAGAGCCAGAGGTCTGAACCCTGCTCTTAGTTTAGAGATTTTATATTTTGAGCTGCACCTATGGGCCCCACTGGGGTCCATCACGGCATTGCTGAGATAGTCAATGTTCCTCCTACCTTTCTTCAGATGCCTCCCATGGAGATCACTACAACCGAGGATGTCCCTATCTGGTTCATGGAGAAACAGCTGCTCTGGGAGGAGGTGATCTATTAGCCAGACCTCCTGAGGGGTGCACTGAGGATGGTTGGATCAGTCACACCCATTCGGACGATGCTCAGGCCATGATCCCTCAATCCGACCTCTTATACTCCCCCCCCACCTTGGTCCTCATCCCCCTAAAGAGCAGGGGCTTCCCTTCTCTCTGAGGACAAAAGCTGTGTCCATCCCCAGAGAGAGGTTCAGTTGAAACTAGTGGCTCTAAAGTAAATGGATTCAATTTTCAAAGAAAGAGGCAACTCCAAATTCTAGCTAAGGAATTTCTTTTTGCATTAATCTGCGAGCTGTGAGCAGGATGGCCCTCTCCACCTCCCACCACAGATGTATATAGAGCTTTACACCCATATGACGCATCTCAGTCTTCCAGGTTAGTTAGGGCTGTAATTTCTCTGTTACTACTGTAAAAACACGAGAAGGTTCTCCTTTTATCTGCAGACTTGCACTGCTGCATTTGGATTAAGTGCGGTATTTGCAATGCTTTCTGTTTGAACAATGGGCTCTCTCTCCACAAATCCAGCTATTGCACAGCCAGGAAAAGGCTGATGTACTTTTTAATATGTGCACATTAGAAGTACTGCAGCAATTCTAACATTCTTTGCCCTCAAATTTCAGTCCCCAAGTCACGAGACTTTGTCAATACCAAACTTAATGACTCTTCTTTGTTTTCTGTGTTTTGAGTTCAGTTTTTCAAGTTTTCTCTAAAATACTGAAGGAGGTTTACTGTGGATTTATTTTAAAACAACAGCAGCTAATGTCAACCACTAACAGGATTCCAGGAGCTGGTGCCTCAAATGAAATACCAGTTCCCATGGGGACAAACATGCACCAAAAATCCATTGAGATAAGAGCAGAGGGGCCCCAGTGAGCGTGTCCGACACTGGCCAGTGTGCTGCCGGAAGGTGCCAGCCCCCAAGGTTGCTTTTGTCACCAGTTCCAGCTGCAACTGCAGATGTGCAGGCGTTTTGATGCAGAACCAAGGCTGGATGCACGAGGAAGCAGCTGGATGCAATACGGATTTAGCTGCCCTGTTCTGCTAGAGGTCACTAGGACACCAGGGGAGGAAACAGAAGAAGGAATTTCCTTAATGCTTTTTTTTTGCTAAGACACCATGTAAATACGGATGTCACTCCCTGATTTCTGCTGTCCACAGCTTAAACACCAAGTCAAAATGAATTATTCCTCTACAGACAGTGGAAACAGCGGCAGTACTGGGGCAGATTTGGTGCATCTTAAGACAGGCTGCAAGGTTATAAGATAAACCACCCTCTGAATGCATCAGTTTTTCCCCACTCTGCTCGAGACAGTCCAGACTTTGACTAGATCCCTGGCTTTTTAAGATGAACAGCTCCCTGGAAATGGGGAGGAGAAGGTCAAGGCATCGCTGAGACACGGCTTTCACAGGGGCTGATAGCTGCTAAGACAAGCCCCTCTATCTGCTGCAGCGAGCTTCTCCCTTCATTTGGAGGCTTGAGGCATACATTTGAAGGTGTCCACTCTCTAAAAATGGAAAATGAAGTAATTGCCAGCGAAGGTACCTCAAATTTCATGGTCTTGCCTTATTACGGCCATACTGCGTGAGAAGAGCATTGAAGCATGTGCTGAATTAGCTGCAGAAAGCTTTGAAGAGGGCTTTGAAAATCTCTCTCTTTTCTCCTACATTGCTAAATTACATACTGGAAAGGCAAAAGGGGTCCAATCAGTCTGGAAAACAGAAGCTTTCTTCCTTGGAAGGTAATGAATTTGGCTAAGCCTCCCAGTAAGAGCAATGGGGAGAGCTGGGGAGAGTCAGCCTTGCTAGCTTTAAAGCAGAAAGAAAACCAAGCACAGTTTTTCAGCTTTTCTGGTTGGGAAAATGAACACAAGTCCTTGGCAAGGGCATGGCCATGCTGAAAAAGCTTTCTTAAAAATGTCCTCAAGGAGATGGGAGCACTTCACTGCGATGCAGGGACCCTCCCTAGGCACAAGCACTGCTGTGCTTAACCATTTCAGTGCTAAGTGCTTAGCGAAAGTGTCCCCGTGTCCTGGAGCTGAGCTGGTAATGTTTAATGGTTTCCTCTCACCCCAGGCTATGGGCATTACCGCTGAGCTGATATAATTTGTATTGGCCCATGGGCCTGTGCGGACAGATGCTGCAAAAAGAAGAGCAATGTGCCCCTCCAGTCAAGGACTAATAATGCAGCTGAAGGGAAATTTCCAGTTCATGCAGTGGAAAAGAGCACAGTCTCAGTGCTGCCTAGTCCTTCATCCATTATCTTGGATGGATGAAAGGCCACAGGGCTTCTGTTTTAATGACGGATATAATTAGATACAACACTTCCATTGAAGCTTTCCCCTTATCACTGCTTTTGTTTTCTTTTTTTTTCTTCTTTTTTTTTTTTTCTTTTCCTTTTTGACATTTTTGCAGTGCACAAGCTGTGCACAGCCCTCTGCTTATTGCTTCTCACAAACCGCCTGCCTTAGATAGGGGCTGCTCAAACCCGCCGGGCGGGCAGCTGGCTCTGCGCTTGCGGGACGTCTGGTTGCTCCACGCGGCTCTGCCTGATGAAACAGGCTGCTGCCACCCTCTAAATCGCTAATTATAGATAAGAGTGAAAGAACAACAGTTCATTCCTCTAATGAGGAAGCCGAGCTGTCATGTGTGTGTGGCTAATGGCATCCAAGCAGCACCTAGGACATCTCAAGAGTTGTGAGCACGGTGCTGCTGCACAGCATCCCCTGGGAAGGAGGGGGAATTTCCCAGCTGGGGATGCTAAAGCAAGGTCAAAGGATGTTATGCAGACCGGGACTGGGGTGCTATTTGTTGTGTATGAGATGGAGGGCATGGAAGTCCAGTTTGAGACCTGTGCAGGGCTCCACGTTTCTGCCTTGCTGAGCAAAAGGGCTCCGCTGGCACGTTCGGCATCCGTTCCAGTGCTAAGTGAAGCATCCCGCGCAGCGCTGACTGACTAGCACTGACTGCAGCCCCAGGGATTTTAAACCTGATACTTCAGGCATTAAAACATCCCCTGTGAGCAAAAATAGAAGAAAAGAGCTCCTGAGGACCCCCCCAGTCCCGTCCCACCCAGCCTCTGGCACCGCGGCCGACAGTGCTGCTAAGTGAAGGATATGGGGAATGCTCCTCCCCGCTGGGTTTTGTCGGCAAAATGTCCTTCGTGCCAACGTCTGGCGCCGGATGAATCTGCACATTTCATGTGAGGGGCTGCAATGTTAGGGCTGTCCATAGGGAGCAGCTGTCGGGGTTTCTTTAGCTCTTCCCTTGTCCCACGTATGTGCAGCTCGGGCTCACTTTACAGCCTCTCTGCCCCATCAGCCGTGTCCCTGGTGAGCAGGGAGGGCTGTGGACCTGGAGATTTGCAATGGGGGAAAATCATTCCTCATATTCATTTGTACTCACTGATCTTTCTAGACACAAGGGGAAAAGGCAAGGCAACAGGGGGAAAAAGACTCTTAAAGAAAAAGACTCTTAAAATTCATCTAAAAATTCACTCACTTCCTCTTCAGTTATTGCCCATAAATCACTCAACTGCTCTATCTCCTGCT
>KL260334.1:33152-46563 GCA_000699545.1 Podiceps cristatus
TCTGGCAGCCAACTCCCAACAAGTGGAAAACAGATCACTAACAAAACCACTATTCCCCTCTTTCCCCTGAGAAAACCCTGTCTTGCGAGTAACACGGCAGCTCTGGCTCGCTCTGCTTCCCATTTAAACCACTTTATCCTATAGAGAAACAACGCTACCCACCTGTTGGTGTCCACCACCTCTGCTGCTGGCACTCCTTCGCAGCCCGGCTCCCACCACCAGCCCCAGTGAGCTACCGAGCGCCTGAGTCACCTATTAAAAAAGGAAGCTGCAAGCTCAGCACCAGTCTCCTGGGCCGCCTGGCCAACCACATGTCATCGGCTTTGCTCCCAAAATCAGCCGCCCTGAGCAAACACAGCTGCTAAGCAAAGCCCTTTGTGTCACCGTGTGAGCCCCACGGCGGTCTGTGAACCGAGGGTTGTGTAATGGGGCCTGAGATCAGCCCGGGGCTCGCATAGGGCTTGCACGAGCCAGAGGGAAAGGGATAGCTTGGTGGTGGAAGTTATGCCAGGGTCCTGTCCCTCTCCATCTCTTAGCGAAGAGAGTGGTGCTCTAGAGAGCATCCCACCCCAGCCAGACAAATCTGGCCTCCTCCGTCACCTGCTCAGCATCTGCCCGATGTTGTTCCTCTGCAGACCAACACTGGGTTTGCCGTCACAGCTGCCGGACCCGGCACATCTCATGCCATAGAGCGCAGATGCGTTACGGTCTCACCCCCTGGCTGTGCCACGGCGCGGGTGCTGTGAGATACTCGCTGCATCCCGCTGCGCAGGACTCAACTCAATACCCGAAGGCCGATGGGAGCAAAGGAATTTGTGTCTTGGAGCTTCTTAGCACTAGGGGAATCAGGGCTGGAAAAAAGCGGGTTCTTTATAGTGCGGCAGGGACTCTTGTCTTCCAAGGGGATGGAGGTGAACCAACATGGAAATGCTTCTGGTTTCCTGGGTTTGTGTTGCTCGGGGCTGGCTGGGAATTCTGGGAATTTGGGGCCATTTCTGCTATTCCTTCCTGCCTGGGATGGGTCGTGGGTTACCCCCCGTTGGATGGTCGTTACCAGCTGGGTCCCCTGACTCAGGCTGTGTGGCTGGATGTGTGCCCCTGTTCCCACCTGCTTGTCCCTGGCATGCATGCTGGTGAAACCTCAGCAACTCCCTGTCCCCCTCCTAGAGCCAAAAGTCCGTCCTTGCAGACGGAACCCTCGTTTCTAAGTGCATCTATCCCTAGATGTGGGAGCTGCATGTGCTGAATGACATCTATCATAGAATCATAGAATCATAGAAAGGTCTGGGTTGGAAGGGACCCCAAGGATCGTAGACTTCCAACCCCCTGCCATAGGCAGGGACACCAACCTCCAGACATCTACGCCATCCTTGTCCCAGTTTTGCCCCACGGAGAATCAGTCCCCTGACAAAACGGGCTCCTACATACCAGCACCGCTCCACGGCTGGGCTGGGGGAATTTGCACGGATGGGTAAGCACCCATAAAAGCTGGCTAGGAAATCGGTGCTGCCACTTAATCCAGGAGCCTGGCAGCCCATTGGCAGTGCTCAGTCAGTGGGGAAAGGCTTAAATCTCTGCCCCCAACCCCTTCATCGACAGCCCTGGCCCATGGGGAAGCTCTGCCGGAGGAGACGCACGGCGCAGGGGGCATGGGAAGCGGGGCAGGAAGCCCCAGTTCGGAGGCTGCTGAAAGGGTGAGTGGTCCTGAGATGCCGCAGCAAAGGGTGTGCGGGGAAGGGTAGTCCTGGGAGGGTTTGGGGAGGGGAGAGTGTCTCTAACTCTTTCTCATTGGCGTCATGACCCACTAGTGAGGCTTCAGCGCATGTTAAAATGTCACGTGCTGCTTTTTCCAAAGGAAGGGGGAAAAGGATGGGACAAGGTTGCAACAGGGAGCATCTACAGGATTTTAGGCAACCTCCAGTAAAGAGTGAGAACCAGGGATGTGCTAAAACATCCAGCTTATCCTCACCGGTACTCCCTCCTGACCCCTGGATCACACTTTGCTCTGCTTGCAAACTGTAGTGTTTTCTCTCATTTTCAGTTCTACAAAGGACAGAGAGGATTTGAAATTCAAGCTTTTTCTTTTGGCCATGAATTAGCCAATTATGTGAGAGAGTGGTAATTGTAAACATGTTGTTTTATTTTTTTAAAAAAGAAGTCATCTGGTTTTTGACTGATTTGGACCAAGTTACCTTTTTGTTATAACTACATGGGCTAGGGATCAGCCTTTAAAAGTGAGAACTGAGATTTTCACATGCTCACCTAACCAACTCGGATGTAAGAACA
This sequence comes from Podiceps cristatus, assembly GCA_000699545.1. NCBI lineage: Eukaryota > Metazoa > Chordata > Aves > Podicipediformes > Podicipedidae > Podiceps > Podiceps cristatus. The sequence continues at coordinate 35,439 of KL260334.1, forward strand.
CCACTGATTACAGCTAGATAACTAATAAAAATCAGACAAATTCACAACACTTTTTCTGATTCCAAACTTTCATGAGTAGACCTTCTTTCAAATAAGTTCGTACAGCATCGAGTACAATAGATCCCTGATTTGGAGGTGGGGGACATCTCTGGTATAGATCATAAATGTAATGACTAGTGCACATCAAAAACCAGAAATCATTCTCTTTTGAAAGGGTTTAAGAAAGATTTTGTGCTGTCTGCAAGCCATATGTTGCAATCACTTGAGCAGCTCTGGCGCAGAAAGCTAATATATGAACTCTGGGGTGGGAAACGGGCTGAAAAGAAAAGTGCCAGAATCAGAGGAAGGTGTTAAACAAATAAGTAAAATAAAATAATGTAACTAAAGAGCAGCTGTGTTGAAGAGGAAATAAGATTTAAAATATAATTTCATACTTTAGGACCTGTCTACTAAATTACAATCAAACAATTAATATTTGCACGTGTCTGAAGTTGCATTTGTGAATCTGAGGAGATGGAAGGGGGTGAAGGAAAACACAGTTACTGAAGAGTGTCTTGTTTCCAGCACCCGAATTCCAAAATCAGATCTCTTTATGATTTCCAGCAAGTCTAAACTGAAGGTTCATGATCTTTAGCCACTTCTGCAAATGTTTTTGGCTCTTCCGTGTCAGCTGGACTTTCCTTTACAGGAGCAACATCACAACACCCAGGTAATTTAAACAGCTCCTAAGAAGAGCTGGGAAAATTTAGCCCCAGGCGGAGCTGAGTATCTGCCCCAAGGCAGCTCGGGGCTATTTCTGGGCTTTGCAAAAATCCAGGAATGTGGAGGACTCTATTCCTGGTACCAAAAAAATGCCAAGAAGCTCTGCCGAGAGACAGCTGCGAGTGGCATTGCTGGTTGGGGACGTGGCCTTCCCGAGTGGGCCAACTGCTGTGGGGTTGTCTTTCCTTGGAGAGGGCCCTCAACTTCAGCCGGGTCGGCTCCCCTGCTTTTGGGACAGAAAGAGCCTAGACAAGGCGGATGCAGCCCCGACTCTCTGCTCAGCAATGCCTCGTTCTCTGTGTTCCCCTGCTACTTGCAAAAGGTTAATAAAAGCTGAGTGGATGTTTAATAAATTGCTCCCCCGGGCTGTGTATCGCTGGGATCTCGGTATCCAGCACTGCCCTCTGACGTGCTGGGGATTGTGTGTCACGCACCCTTCTCGTACCCGCCAGTAACTCTTTATCTGTTATTTAAACAGGGAGTTTTCACTGAATTGGTGATAAATGCCCCCCTTGCCATACAACAAGGGCTGTTTCTATTTCCTTCTTTCTCTATTTCACCCGTCCCTGACTTCTGGCTGGCAGCAGGACTATTTTTATCCCATACCCCCCTGCCAAGCTCTCTGTCCCCCTGGGTGCTCTACCTTCTCCCGTACAGCAGCATCTCAGCCCTTGCAGGCTACAAGGCAGGATGACTGTTCGTGATAGTGGCTTCCATCCCCCTAAAATCCCCTTCCCCAGGGAAAACAACACCGCGCTACCCATTGAAATAACCTCTGTCTGGGGAGAGGGCTTCTTGGCATGCCACGAATACCAGACCTTTTAAGGGAAGCCCTCTCTAACCACCACAAAGAGATACCTTGGGAATGTCTGCACAGGCGTGAGCCCTTTGAGCATCACCGGCCGCACATCCCTGCCAGGGATGCAGAGCACAGCCAGGATCAGGGCTGCGGCGTACATCTTAAAGTATTTTTTTGCCACGCCATGGTGTTTATGTGGGGGCATTGCATGGATACCACAGGGCTCCGAGGAGCTGTTGAGATCCTGCCTTTACTTTCTATTCTTATCGTGGTGTTTCCATGCTGCTGTCAGCTCTTTATCACTGACACCCAAGAAAATGTAGTACTATTTTGGAAGAAACAGTCACAGCTGAAAAAAAAATTAGCAGTATCTTTTAAAGAGAAAACCCCAACCCACTTGTAGCTATTGAGTTTCCCCAGCATTTCCATTTGTTTCTGAATGAAGAAAATTGCCAATAAGAATATGGAGGAGGAGAGAAATGGTTGGCTTTAAAAGAGTAAAATATCAGGTTGTACAGTACTTAATGCAGAGATTCTTGCTACTGCGTTCAGACCGAGTCCTGGGGTTTTTGTTGGTGCCAAAGAAGGATTTCCATCCTCCTAACATCAGGATTAGGGCATCCTGGCCTTGTTTCCCCCAAAAGGAGGCTTTTGTAGCCTGCAAAATACTGCAACTACGCAAGGGCTGAAAACAGCCTTGGTAGGACGTTCCTATATGAATTTACACCCATGCTGGATCCCTTAATGCCACTAGTGGATTATCTACCACTTCGCCTGGACAAGGACATGGGTTTTTATCTTTTGCCTCTTCTCATCAAGTGATATCTGTACCTGAGGCACCAGCTCCACCTCTCTTTCCCCACATGTCTATTTTCTAATAAAAACCCGAAGCTACTTCAGATATTTTCCAGTGAAGATTTGGGTGAAAATTTGAGAGCTGGAGGGAATTGGGGAAAATAATTTCTGTTGTTCTCACAGCAATGAGCAGGATGTGTATCCCAGAAGGAAACGTTAACCATTGCCAAATGCATGAACAGAGAAACACGACTTTCATCTCAGGCCGTTGTGGTCAGGCCCTTCACACAGTGACTGAGGGGCAGCACTGAGACCTGGACTTGGAGTCCCAACTCTCTTCCGCTGGCCACGACACAGAACTTACAGCTAGAAGTCTTTGGCAAATGGATAATCAGGTATGAGACACACACACATGTACACACGGGTAGATTTCTTCTCCATCTTACAGAGTGGCACAGGTCTTTGGAGTTACTTTCCAAAAGTGAGCACAAATAAGGAGTGCTATGGTCATATTAATGCTGCTAGCCCAACAGGCTCCTGAAGCCATTTGTTTGGCTCAGTTACAAACACATTTCTCAACCCTCCCTGGAGACTGTGAGAGAAGAGGGAGGGAAAGAAATTCCATCCTTAACTAACCCTACTCTGCTTCCTAGGGACTTAAGGTGAAGCAAAGCTCATTTCCCTCTGAACAGTCCACATTTTGCTGCCTACTGCCTACCAGTCCTGAACACAGTTTTGATCTGGAAGGTGTCCCCTCCACCCCCAGCATCCAACCGGATCAGTCGAATCCCATACAGATTCTTTCCTCTGTTGCTGGTCACATGACCAGAGTCATGGTAAATAACAGTATTTTAGGGGGCGCAAGTAGACACTGAGATCCGGCCCCATGAATTTGAGCCTCAAAGCTAGGAACTTCAATAATTCAGGACAGGGGAAAAGCACACATGTACAATGCTCTGTTTCTGCCTTGAACACACCCAAGCACCCTAGATGACAGTGCTGAATCAGACCTAAGCCACCATCCATGGAACACAGAGACATCACCTTCTGCAGCAGAGCGGGGGGGATGTACCAAGCCAACAAAATAAAAACCATGGCTTTCCATGAGCTGCAATGCTGTTTCTGTGGCAAGAGGCACTAAGCATCCTCATTTGCCCTGCATTTTAGCATCAATCTGAGGTTCATGTTCATGCAACACTTCACCCTGCTCTAATCTACCCCAAAATTACTTACAGGGAGGTCTCGGTAGTCCCAACAGCAGTGTCACGCCGTAGACAGCCCCAGTGGAAAATCTATGTGAAACTCACAGCCGGGCAGCCCTTAGTGTATCCTGCGAGGAGCCCTGCTCCGCTCCCCACACCCTCGGTCCCGTTCACTGCCTCCCAGTGGTCTCTGGCAGCTGGTTTTATCACCGAGTGCTGGGCTATGTTGAGAGGATGAACCACTTGGTCTATTTTTAGGGAAGAGTGAAATTGCTCTTCCACCAGGCTGAGTCAATCATGAGTTTTAGCAATCCTACATGGAGACCGGGAAAGTCTGGGGGCCTGGCTTATTTTCAGAATTTATTCGTTCAAAATACCCCTGCTGTAACGCGGTACGGGTCGGGGGATGCTTCCAGGCAGTGGTGCAATGCGGAAGAGGCATTTCCCTGACTCACTGTCGTGTCCTCAGGCTGTGATCTGCACTGCCAGGCCCCCTTCACCTCTCACCACAGCCAAAGTTTTAAGAGAAGAGCTGGGAAGGTGACAGGTATTAGCTACATTTTCTTGTTACCTATTTCCTCATTGGTTTCAATATTTTAGAACAGAGAAATTAAAAAAAAAAAAATAGGGACGTGAAGCGTGTACACTAAGAAGCACGATGGAGCTACCAGCTTTATGGCCAGCTGGGAATCATCTCCATCCTTGCAGTCCCTCCGTTAGCGATGCGGTGCCGCAGGGAGGTGCTCTGGGTGCCGTTTGGAGAGGGATAATAATAAAGCATTCAGCCACAGAGGGCTGTCGATGCCCTCAAAGCTCAGTTGTGCAACAGGTGCTGTTTTTACCATGTTAATGGTGGGTACAGCTGTGTGGCAGAGCTGGGGACCCTGGCCTGGCCATGCTGATTTGCAAAATGCAAATATAAGTAATGGCTTTGGGACTTATTTTAACAGACCACGTTTACCAGACTGGGATAGTGATACAGCTGATGAACCCAGTAATGTCTGAATCAGGTCCAGCTGCTCTCTCTTTGCTTTACTTTTCTGACACCTTTAGAGAGCATAGACTTGCGTAAATCACCACATGCTACTGAAAGATACGGGTTGGCTATGCCAGTACCAGAAGTCACCATCACCTGAGATAAAACACTCACTCAGATGTGCTTAGGATCACAAAATGTAGGGTGAGAGCCACAAGAGACCCATGCTCAGTCCTACCCTGCTTGCACCCTTCCAGGCCATGCCCGTGGCCCACGGCACCCAATGCCAGACAACATGGGACTGCAGTGATGGGAGAGAGAATTGCACAGGTGTAAACTGTGCTGAACAAGATGGTTTCAGGGCAAAAATCATACCTATTTTACTTGCCAGAGTGGAAGACGTCTTAGTCTTCCTGTGCCCCAAAATATCGTCAGAAATACAGGGTCGGGGTACTTCCCCAGGGTCTTACAGCCCCTCTGCAGTGTGTTTGGTCAGTGTGTAGCACAGGGACATCTCCAGCTCAGCGGAGCCCGTGGAGCACATAGAGATCTCAGCAGCATTGTGCTGAGTAGGTGAAGCACGACCCTGGTCATCAAAGGGGCTCCATGCCCTTTTCTCCAAATGGCCAAGCAACTCACCACTGATGATTTTCTGGTTTGAGATACTTAAGGTTTTTTTTGTTTGTTTCCTCCTCCTGAATACCTTTGCTGGAGTTTTACAGGGGTTTTTGGACAGGCCACTGCCCCTCTCTTTCCCCTATGGGTCTGCTGGTCTCGGTCCCTGGAGAGGATGGTACACATCAACCAGGCGGCAGTTCAGTATGTGACAAGGTTTCCTTGCCAACATCACATCACATCACATCACATCACATCACATCACATCACATCACATCACATCACATCAATCACATCCCATCACATCACATCACATCACATCACATCAATCACATCCAGCTCCAGATGACCATCTGTTTTCACCGAGGCTCCTGGAAGGGCCCAGCTCCTCCCTACTGTAGCCCAGTTTCTTTAAACACCCTGCAAGGCTACGAATCAGCATTCCCCGGCTGCCTGTACTAAGCCCAGTGCGTAGGAAGACCATTGCCTCTCCCTCTGAAAGTGGTCTCCGTTTTCTTTGTTGCTTCCTTCAATAAATGAGGATCAGAGAAAAGAGCTAAATTATAATGGGCTAAAGTTTAACCATCTTGGGGATGGGGGGGAATACAACCACCCTCGTTGCTGCTGCGTGCTGAAGAGGAGACGGAACACCGTGAGGGATGGCTGTGAGCGAGGCAGCAGTAAGCAGCCGAGGAGCTGGAGTGGCCCAGCGATACAGAGCAGGAAAGCGAGGGATGTTGTTCGGAGGGCGGTAGGCAGGTGTGACCACCAGCCAGGCTGCGAGACAGAGGGCTGGGGACGGCAGGGGCTGTCAGCAAACACAGCAGCAGGCTGTGGACAGAGGTATTTTATCTATTCCATATGGGTGGAGGGACATAAAGTCAGGAGGTGAAGGACAGAGCATATTGGCACAGTCAGCAGCTCGCGAGGGGCATGTGTGTGTGCATCCTTGTGAAGGGCACGTGCCCAGCAGGAACACACAGGCTGCACGCATATATTTATGTGGAGCTCTCTCTTCATCTGCAGCGTGTATTTGCCTGTCGGTCTAGTGGCAAGATACGATGCGTACAGGGGTGGTGGTCTGTGTGCAGGCTGTCTGTTCGTTCTCCTGCTGTCTCTCTGTCCATCCCTAGGTGGAGGACCTGCTCTGCTATGGGTTGTGACTTCCATGCCTGTCCCCCCATCAGCGCCCCTGCAAACTGCTCTGGCGAGCACCCCCCTGCGAGGCTGAGAGGTCTGAGCTACCTGCCAGCTCTGCACAGCTCCCAGGGAAGGGTTTTTCTCCTCCTGCTTGGAAGATAGCAACTAATTAGAAAGCAGGAAATGAAAAAAATCGAATCAACAGAGCGCTGGGCCTTTCTGAGAGGCATCGAGAGTGTGACACGGGGAGATCAGCAGCCCAGGGGCGCGGGGGTCTGGAGCAGAGTGCAGCCCGGAGCCCTGGACCAAGATGGGGTGGCTCTTGCTGGGAGCCAAGAGAAGGGAGCAGCAGGGGCTCAGGAGGGCAAAGCTCTGTAGGTTAGATCAGGTGAGACACAGACGAGGGCTCGCAGGAAAAGCCAACTAGGCAGGACTAGCCTGTCTGTTTGGGTCACTGCTGCCAGCCCAGAGCTCGGCCAGGTGCGAGCCGGGGCTGCTCGCTGCCCTGCCCTCCACGACTGACTGCGATCTGCTGCAGGCTCCCACGGCAGCCCCCAGAAGGTGCCTGTGATCCCAGCACCCCCGGCCGGCTGTCACAGCGGATGGGAGCAGTGAAAGGGGATGGACATCACCTGCTTCTACTCCTTTTTCTGGTGTGCTCTAGTCAGGGGGGCAGGTGGTTCCTATGCTTAAATGCCCCAAGTTTTCCTCCTGGCTGAGTCGCAGAGGCACAAAGTGCTTAGACCTGGACAGATTGGCCACTTGCAGGAATCCTGATATTCAACTTCCACTTGTGCTCGTGAGAAGCAACTGCTGAAAGGGAAATGAGCTCTTAAGGATTATTGTGACTTCGGGAGCCTCTATCGTTACAAGTCCCAGAGCTGCCTTGAACTCAGAGTCATCTGTAGCACAAGCACAGCCTTTTATCTTAAGTCAGCATTTCCCCTCCCTCCTTTCAGATCTTTCCAGTTCACTAGCGATGTTCTCCCATACCCGTCTGCTGAAGGGTGTGCTGCAGAGGGGGGATGCTGGCTGCAAGGCCCCAGGTCATGGGGAGATGGAGGGTGACAGCCCCCCTCCACCTCTGGGGCTGACGCACGGTGTGGGGCGGCTGCTGTGCAGCAGCATCCATGCGGAGACCAATTTTGGGACCGAAGCGGGACGGTTTCATTGTCGCTAGATGGCACCGCACCCCCTTGCAGGATAAAGTGCTGGTGCTACAGTGAGCAGGGGAAAAACCATCCCCTGCCCAGCAAGCATTAGAATTGTATAACCACAGAATGTCCTGAGTTGGAAGGGACCCACAAGGATCATCGGCTCCAACTCCTGTCCCTGCACAGGACACCCCCAAGATTCACCCCGTGTGTCTGAGGGTGTTGTCCAAATGCTTCTCGAGTGTTGTCAGCCTTGGCGCCGGGACTGCTTCCCTGGGGAGCCTGTTCCAGTGCTCCACCACCCTCGGGGTGAAGAACCTCTTCCTAATACCCAGCCTAAACCTCCCCTGGCCCATCTTCCTGCCGTTCCTCAATTGCACCCAGCCCTGGCTGGGGAGCCCACTGTTTCTGCCCTCTCCTTTGCCTCCTCTTCTTGCTTCGAAAATTCCCCGTGGATAGAGGTCGAAATGACTACAGAATGGAAAGGGGGAGGGGGAGGAAGGAATTAAATGCATTTTGGAGGCTGTCTGGATGCTCTCTAATTTGCAGTCACGTCAGGCTCCCATTTCATCTTTGTGCTGCACTGAGGCAACATCCTCGTGTGCCCTTCAGCTGAAAGCACTGAATAATGGAGCTATATTAATACATACATGCACAAGCGTATGTATGTGTGTGAGCTGGGGGAATGGCATGCCTGCATGCATGCCCCCCTTTTCTCTTTCTTGGCTGTGATTTTTCTCTCTCTGATTGCCAAAATTCATCTAGAAGTTGTTAATTTTTAAACTCAGAGTACTCAGGAGACTCTACCTGCAGCAAATTAGCTGGTGCCTTCTCCTTTTTAATATTAAAGGACTCAAGCTTTCAACCATTTCCCTTTGGGGAAAATCGTTCCTTGATTTGCCATCTTCCTTCCTAAGAAGTATTTTGTTCTATCATGTAAGTCTTCCTCTGCCCAGTTTAATCTCATTACTGCAAACTATAGTTGCTTGGACCTCGTTAATTACCGATTTGTGACATCTTTGGTGGCAGCTTCTTCCGGATCATCTGATATCATCACCGTGGCTGGGGATGTAGCCCAGCCCGTTTAGCTGTCTGGGAATGGGCTTTTCGGAGGGGTGCAGCAGCCTTCCCCTTTGAGCAAGGCTCAGGACTCCATCAGTGTCTCAGAGGTGACTACACTGTGTCTGGAAAGAGGTAGAGGAACAAGTGCTTTTCCTTCATGCGTAGTTATTTAGCTCTGCATGGACATGTGTTTGCTGATAGGCCAAATGCCAGTCAGCAGAGCTGTCTTGAACACTGCCAAGCTGTTGTCCTCCATATCCTGACATCCCAGACCTGAGAACCATGCTCTGCGCTTAACCTTACAACACTATGTGGCTTGACAATGCCTTCCCCATCCCAGGTCACTGTGTCGACTGGGAGCCCCTTCCTCAGCCCTGGGGAAGGGCTCTGGGGCAGTCCCTGGTGATGGTGAGGAGGCTCCTGTAGAAGACCTGCCCTGGTCACTGCCGGGGCTCATGGAGCACTGATGTCTCCGTGGAAATCACAGAACAGTTTGGGTGGGAAGGGACCCCCAGAGCCCATCTAGTCCAACCCCCTGCAGTGAGCAGGGACACCATTACCCAGACCAGGTTGCTCACAGCCCCGTCCAACCTGGGCTTGAATGTTTCCAGGGATGGGGCCTCCACCACCTCTCTGGGCAACCTGTGCCAGGGCTTCACCACCCTCAGTGTGAAAAATTTCTTCCTTATATCTAGTCTATATCTCCCCTCTTTTAGTTTAAAACTATTACCATTACCCTTTATCCTATCAAGTGTGACCAAGCACAGCACAGGTATAGTCCTGGACACGTCTTGTCCCAGAAGAGATATGGGACAGCTGGTTCCTGGACATTTTTAGGGAGCTTTACAACTCCTGTCTCTGAGCAAACCCAACACCTACATCAGAGGTAGCTGTCATATTCCCAGCTCCCTGGCTGCAGTTGCCTCCCAAGAAGGACCCCACACCACGCAAAGCCTAGCCCTACCAAAGAAGCAGTGCTGGAGACAACGTGAACTCTTTGCTATTACAGGGCCTTTGAGTCAGAGGCTGGAGAGTGGTGTAAGGCTCTAAGATAGACCATGATTCATCGTTTGCCAGCTAGAGGAAAACGTGTCCCTCGTGCTGTAAAAGGCACACTGCAGCTAATATTGTGATCGTGTTTAGCAAGATAGCACGGTGACTTCACGTGCTTTGACATTAACAAAAAATCCCAGCAATGCTGTGGAAACTTCAGCTCCTTCATTTGCCTGTGTTCTTGTCTAAGAGACTTTTCCCATGCAGTTGGTAATTAAATACAGTGTCTCAAATCCAGGCAGCATGTGATTTTTTTTCCCCCTTCTTGTGTGAAAGAAAAGGAAGAAATGGAAAAGAAAGAGAACAAATCCTAGATAGATGGGATATAGGGTCCCTGGATTCCTGATCAAGGCTCAAAGGAGGCAGGGCAGTCACTGGTCTCAGATCCAGTCATTACAGGATTTTTGGAGAGCTGTTTCTTTCTGCCCCAAATCAGACAGCAAAGTTTGGTCAAATTTAACCCTTTCCCATGCAAAGCTTCAGCGTGGATCTCTCACTCTTCCCAGATGCCTCTTGCCTTGAAATATCCCTGGCCTGCTTTAGTCCTGATGATATCATAATGTTAGGGATCGCTTACACGCCCTATCTTAAGCCAAGGATGACTCTGTCTGATACACCGCTGCTGCCAAATTCAAAAAGGAGCCCAGCCAAGACTCCTTAGTTAGGTACAAAGGAACTCTCCCTCTTCCTGTCCTCAAGGCTGAAAGTACAGGGAGATATTACTCATCCCAAACTGAACATGGATGTACTTCTGCCTTGGTATTTCATACTAGCTATTTTTAAAAGCTGGGATAACAGCGTAGGGAGAGTCAGCATGGCTCTGTGGACTCATCACTGGCCCAGATCCCAGCTGTGCTGGGATTTGCCAGCTCCGTACATTGGGACTATCAGGGCTGGAAGGCTGCAGTCGCAGGGTCGTCTGCAACCTATGCTCCCTGTTCTTGGCCTCACTCTTGTGTGGTCAGTCCTGGCAGTACCCACACGATCCCCAGCCAGAATCACCCGGTCAGTCTCTGCTGTGAGATTACGTGTGAAATATAACTTTGCGTAAGGACCAAGTAAATCCTTCCCAGTTGCAACTATAGAACTGGCAGTACAGTAGCAATGATGACCAGTAACCAAAATAAATCCAACTCACAGCTTCTGCCCGTGGCTGAGTCATCGGCTGTATCCGGCACCGAGGAGATGATTGCCTGCCTGCCGTGGGAGGGCTTCCCTTCCTGCGTGGGAATGACAGTGGGTAAACAGGTAAATTCCTGTAAACAGAGAGGAACTGCACAAAGCCCCAGTGTGGGGAAGGCAACTGCACCAGAGGCTTTCCGGAGGCAAAGGTGGGCCTGACATTGCCTCCACATACTGTGTGTGGTTTGGACATGTCTCTGTAGATCTGACCCAGGCTTGGGTCTGTTCTCTCCAAGGACAGTGCTTCACAAGTTTTCGGGCTCCTCTCTGTTTCCAGAGCTAAGTAGTATTTTCTCTACCCATTCTTGTTTTTGAGGTCAACATTGCTGCTTTTTCAGGGTTTCTTGGCTTTGACTGGGATGAAGCTAAATTTCTTCCCAGTAGC
>KL260335.1:0-20601 GCA_000699545.1 Podiceps cristatus
ACCTGATCTTCTCTTACAGCAGGAGGGATTTCACCCCAGTGTCCCTCCTGCCATCCATTGACTCAGGAGGGGTAAGGAGAGAGGTTGCCAGTGAAGTCTGAGGCAAAAAAGTTGTTGAGTACCTCAGCCTTCTCCTCATCTGCCGTTACCAGTTTTCCAGTCTCACTCATCAGTGGGGGTACACTTTCTTTGACCTTCCTTTTCCGGTTGATATACCTGTAGAAACCCTTCTTGTTACTTTTAGCGTCCCTTGCCAAGTTCAGCTCCAGCTGCGCCTTGGCCCTCCTGACCCCATCCCTACACAACCTGGCAGCGTCCCTATACTCTTCCCAGGATGCCTGTCCCTGCTTCCACTGCCTGTGCAGTTGTGAAGTTCCCCTCTTGTATGTGATCAGGCAAAACTATAAACCTGAACTTGTGATATTATACATCATTTTAATGATCATGTTAACAGAATTATGATTAGGATATTACTAAAGTCCATAAAATCTGTCCACTTGCCTACTCACTAATTAAGGGGGAAAGATAGAAGTAATTGTGGTGAAAATTATCAGATAAAAGGAGTACATAACACTACTTCAAAGTAGTAGTGGAAGTTCCAACAGTCATGTTATTGCTTCTGAGATATTGATTTCCAAAAGCAGCGTTTGTGATGCATGATGCTGCAATACTGTCTCCTTAAGGGTTAGGAGACTGGTAATTATTTTTCTGGTCAAATCAACCAGTCAAGTCTGCAAACAGCAAATCTTTCTTTCTTGCTGCTAGTATCCCTTGTCACCTTATCTTGGCACATTTCCCTTTCCCTTCCTAGCCAGCAGCTGTTTGAATAGCATACTATTGCAAATGCCAATGATAAGTGTTGTTTCAAACTTTTCCAAAGGTGTTTCTCACTGTTTTTTGTTGGTCAGACAAATTAATTTGCAAATTTGTAATAAACAATGGAAGAATAATTAAAAAAGAAATCAAGTGCTAATAGTGTGATTAGTTCTGATACACAGAATTCAAGACAAACCCATTTCTTTCTTCACAGTCTGTAGGGCTGATTGGATAAACAGAAGGTTAAGATACCAATATGGCTGGTTTGGTCGAGGCTCCTCCTTTGGAGCTGGTAATGACACTCATTGATACATTGCCAACATCAGCTGGGATGTCTTCCAAGGAACCAGCAGAAAAGTAGCCACCCACTCTCTACTGGCCTCATTCTACTAACAAATGGGAGTTTCTGTCACACACCTTTCTCCCTAGTGCTAAACCCAAGTGAAGCTGTGGTAGCAGTGCTCCACAGCAAGGAACTTCTCTGGGGTACCAGAAATGTCAATTTTTGGTTTTTGAATACACCATAGCATCTTTTCCAAACTGAGTTCTTTAGGTTTAGTTGAGAATGCCTCCAATATCTATCCACTGTGCTCCCTTAGGTGCCGTGGTCCAAGGCAGGAGGAGAAGGCAGATGCAGGCACAGCAGAACCCTCTTCTCACCCAGAAAGCCATCTCCAACAGCTCCCCCTTTGCACGTGGATAAAGACAGGCAGAATGGAATGGTTGGATCACTTATAGCTGCATATTTTGACAAAATTATCCAAGCAATGAAGCTGAAAAAAAGCCTCCAAGAACTGCATGGAGAACAGTGGATAAGTTAACGTTTTGGGTGAATCAAAGCTGCTCAGTGAATGCAAGCTGAATGCAGGCTGAATACAAGCTGAACGCTTGGTGAATATGTCCGTTAGTTAACTGATGTTTCACTTGAAATGCATATTCCTCAACTGACCTATCAATATCAAAGAATTTTGTGAATAGCTTTCTTAAGCCTCTTGTGAAAGTATTGCTTCCTCTTTTGGATTACTTCTCACCCCTGATTTACATCTTTTGTAGCTGCTAACCAAAATAACTCTGTGGAGTTTTAAATATTGCAAGATATTTTTAAATCAGAATTACCAGCATCTCTCTTTCCTTGTCCCTTTTCCTCTAAGACCCTTTCACTATCATGTATCAAATATTTGTTGTGACCATTTACACAAAATCTGCATTAGCTATTGCTTTCATTCGCCCTTTATTTCCCGGTACTTCATGAATTTACAAAGAAAGATGTGTTAGGGAGCAGACAAATCCATATATCTGGCATATCTATTTCTCTTCAGCTCATGTTAGGAGTGGAGAGTCAGGAACTCAGTGATAAGCATTAGAAGTACTGCATCTGAAACATAATTTTTGAAAGCAGAAAATTAAAAACTTCAGCTGGAGTTGTGAATGGGTGTCAGAAATCAGACCATACAGCCTCACTAGTACTTTATTTTATTTTGTTCTTTCTAAAGATATGCTGCTCAATCCATCCTCCCATGCACAATTACACACACAAAAAAAACGTATTCTACTCCCATAATGGAGTAAATCCCATGGCTAAAAAAACCAATATACAGCTGTGAGCAAGTGATAAAGCTACCTGCCAGCTCAGCTGTAAAGGCATGTAGGAGGGTTTTTTTCCTCCCTCTGGAACAATGTGAATAAGGTTGTGATTGCTACCTGTGGAGTTTTATCACATAAAGCAAAATGCCTGTGTTCTGTTGCAACATTTCATCGGTGTCTCATCACTCCTTATTGGATGTGTAATGACAGTTCAAACTGCATGGCAACCTTCCTTTGAAATATGATGATGTCAGGAAGCCTGACACCATGTTAGTTCCCTCCCTCCTTTTGAGCTGAAAACTCAGTCCTGCACAAGTTTCATGTGAAAAATTATAAATCCAAAGCAAGGCTTTTGTCAAAAAATGCTGATTCACTGAAATAAAAATACTTTGTATAAGCATCTTGGTTTCAGCAATGCATAGCACAAACATAGGCAGGCTTTCAACCAGAAAAAATATGGTTCTGACATCTGATCTCTTTCTAACTAACCCAAAAGTCAACTTGGACCTTGGGTCACAATTTTCATGATTTTAAGAGGTTAGTGATATATGTATGAAAAACAGAGATCCTGAGGTTTCCAGGCCTGGAGCTGAAGAAAAGCCCAGTACATATACAGGACTGGTGTTGGAGATCGTGACAACGAATTTCTATCATGACTTGACTCCTGAAGTCAGTGAGTGCTGCTTCACAGCACACAGCTTGGGAGCCTGGGGAACGCAGGTTAAGCAAGGACTCAGGGCTTCCATACCCCCTGCTGTGAATTTGTGACCCTAGAAAAACTCAGAGCAACAGCTTAAGTCAAACTTTTCAGTGTTTATAGACTGGGGTTTCCCAAGCTGTCCTCCCCCAAAAAACACTGAAAAAAAAAAAAATTATTCACAGTGCCAGAATGTGTAATGAATTATTTTGTTACAGGGCCTAAACTCAGGTGATAGTAAATGTGCTTCCTCAAGCTGGGGACAAGGTTCACAGAGCCTATGGACCATATCAAATGGTTATTCTGAGACCCTTGGAGCCTTGTACTGTCTATCAGGCTTTGATTGGTTCCTAAAGATTTTAGATATTGATAAGATCCTGCAAAATGGTTACTTAGAACCATTAGTTCTAATGGTTCCAATGGCTGTTTAGCGATTTCAGAGGACTTCATGTGAGATTCTACTGTGCTTCTGGATTTTTAAAAGCACTAAAAGTTGTCATCACTCTATTCTCACTTAAGCCAATCCTTTGCTGTAACCACCCCCACAGGGCATTTGCCACCATCCATGAGTCAGTAGAGAGGTAGAGCACTGGCCACTTTTCTTGTTCAGCCATATCTAAAGCCAGCTGGATGGCTTTCACCTCTGCAAACTGACTTGATTCACCTTCATCTCCTCAGTGGCTTCTGCAACTCTTTGTGTAGGTCTCCACCCAGCAGCTTTCCTCCTTCGATGCTTTCCCACAATATGACAGGACCTATCAGTGAACAGGGCATATTCCTTCTCATTTTCTGGCAGTTCATTATATGGTGGTGCCTCTTCAGCACGTCACTTCTTCCTCTATTAACATTCTGAAATCTTTGCCTTTGTCCATGGTCACTTCCAGGATTCCTGGGAGACTCCTAGGGACAATCCTAGGAGATTTCTATTTCAGCCCACCGTGTGATCAGTGCAACTCACTTATTCCATGTGGCATCAGTTGCATGATGTGTAGAGGGGACTTTCCCCTTGAACATCCAACCCAGCACCAGCAGTTGGGGTGCCAGGAGGAGCTGTGCTTCAGTGCCGATCACTTCTGAAGCAGCTCGAACGCCTTCATATGCTGCCAATATCTCTTTTTCAGATGGCATGATTGGATCCTCTGTATCCCTGACTCCAAAACCCTAAGGGTTGACCTCAAGTCTCCCCTGGTGCTTTCTGCCAGAGGCTCCAGGTAGGACCATTCTCCTTGGCTGTGGTGTACAGAAGAGTTTTTACATCTTGCCCTGCTCAGACTGGCCCAAGGGCTACTGCATGAACTATCTCCTGTTTAATTTGTTCAAAAGCTTTTCGTTGCTCAGAGCCCCATTTGAAATCATTCTTCTTTTGGGTCACTTGATAGAGAGAGCTTACAATCAGACTGTTATTTTGAATATGCATCTCCAAAAGCCCACACCACCTAAGAAAGCTTGGGTTTCCTTTTTGCTAGTTGATGGGGACATAACTGTTATTTTGTTGATCTGATGGGATCTGATGATGTCCGTCTTGCCATTTTTTTCCTAAAAACTGTATCTTCTGTGCAGGTCCCTTGATCTTAGTTCATTTTATGGCAAAATGGTCTTTCAAAATGATTTGGACTATTTTCTTCCCTTTCTCAAAAACTTTTGTTGTGTTGCCCCACACGATCGTGTCATCAATATATTGCAAGTGTTCTGGAGCTTCACCCTGTTCCAGTGTGGTCTGGATCAGTGCATGGCAGGTGGTGGGGCTGCATTTCCACCCCTGGGGCAGTCAGTTTCAGGTGTACTGGGCGCCGCTCCAAGTGAAAGCAAACCGTGGCTTGCAGTTTGCAGACCAAAGACATACATTCAAGTTAAGTATCTCTAAATATAGCCCTCTACACTCTTCTAGGGATATGGTTAGTAACTATCATTCATGACTGTGCAAGGATAAAGATTTTAGAGGCTGAGACCTATCTAAATATAAATGATCTGCTGTATTTCATGCAGCACAACTGCATATAAAAGTGCATATAGGCCCCAGAGAGAGTAAAATTCATCATTCAGCAAGGTACCACCTTATGATGGATACAGATAATTCTTACACTGTGAACAACAGGTTGCTTAGCAACAGGCAAACACAAGACAGACTGAACTACTATATTATATTCAGCTCTTCAGAAAGGCTAATTTCACAAAGTACAAGAAAATTTAAACATAGATAGAGTTGTTCAAAAGGATTCCAAAAGAGGGTCTCCCCAGTGCACTGTACAATGGGACTAATATTCACCTTTCTCTACCAGATACATCCTTGGGTTACCTGCCCTTTTCACAGACTCGCCCTATTGTCATACCCTGGCTGACCCAGATCACTCTCCTTTGTTGCCATTTCCAACTGATCAACCCCCAGCTTCTGGAAGAAATTCTTGTTATTAGTCCCTAAATGTACGACCTGGCACTTCTCATTATTAAATGTAATCCTGTTCTATTACTGCAGTCCTTTAGGTCATCCAGTTTCTTCTTTGTATTGATAATGTTATCATCAGCAAATTTCATTACCACATTCCTACTATTCCTGCCAAGATAATTAATTAAACTATTATATGAGATCAAAGTCCAAAACCAACCCTTGAGGAACTCTACAGGCAATCTCTTTCCATCACAATTCTTTCAACCAACGTGTTGTCATATTGTGTTTAGCCAGTTCTCCTCTCAGCTCCTCCATTCTACCCTTTTTTGTTATTCTTCATTTTAACTAATATCTTCCCAAATGGTGGCATACTGAATGCTCAGATGAAGACCAGATAGAATGTATTGAATTTCCATTACTTTCCAAATCATCTAAGAGTGATAAAGAGCTTTATACTGGCATGACTCATAGTCAGGAGTCTTAAACTGGCCAGTTGGCAAACCTAGTATGATTTATGTTTGTATAACGAACACCAGGACAGTAGGAAAATTTCAGAAGAATAGATATGTCATCATCTCAGGTAATAAGAAATAAATAATAATAATAATAGGTTGTCATCAAAACCAAGCAAAATTGTGGAGAAATCAGAAATGCTGATAAAGGATTTCTCAAAAAAAATAAGAACACAATTAATGACATGAATTTTCATTTTATGGAAAATGGATCTCATCAAACAAAAGTGATTTCATTCTTTCATAAAACTGATGAACGGAATTATATATACTTAATATGTAGACTTAGAAAGCATTTGATGTGCACTGCATTACACTGTGATTAATAAATGAACATTATACAATATCAATAAAGCACATACATAGTAAATAGATTAAATGATACCATGGATAGTATATACACTGAATCTTAGGCTGACCTTGAAGTCACCCAAAAGGATGTGCGCTGCCCTGTCTGGTCTGTATTATACATTGTACCTCCCAGCAAAGCCACCCAGGTTATGAGGCAGCTTTTCTTCTGTTTTTATATTTCATGGAGTGGAATCAGAGAGATGAAGAGAGATGAAGTAGGGTGCAAAAATGCCAGAAGTCATTGTTATTTGGAAACGTTTAGTACTCAAAGCTTGCATATGCAAGTGAGCTTGAAATACCTTATGAAAATGTATGAACTTACTAGGCAAGCAAAGTCATATTCATCCTAAAAACTCAGGAGAGTCTCTGAAATGGGGCTGGACCATCCTTGTGATCAAGCCAAAAGACTGATAGAAAGGAAGGCTGAGAACTTGGACCCAAGGGCAATCTGGCTGAGAACCAGCATGAGGTGCTACCTTACTGAAATACCTTCAAGAACTGTTGTCACTGAAAAGTTTTCCATTGACTGAGAGTGTTTTTCAGGCAGTCCCAAAGGAACTCGCTCAAGGCCTGATTCTAGTCAGTATTTTCATTAGTGAGCTAGGTAAAAATTAGTACACATGACCATACAATTAGCAGAGTGATAAATAATGATGAGGAAAAGGAATCATGCAGAACAATCCATCTCAGTTATGAAGTTTTGCCTCTATTTAAACAGCATATAATTTAATAATGCAAAATGAAAAGTTATATTTGCAGAAACCAAGAATAGAGGTAAAACTACAAGTATGACAGACTGTATCCTGAAAAGCAGTGACTAAAAAGCATCTAAGAATCATAGTAGACTAGAAACTAAACATAAATTCCTGGTGCATTGCTATCACTGTGCTGTATACAGTATTGGTGAGAGTAATACAAGGAAATTGCATCTGTGTCTAGGAGTTATGTCTAGAAATGTTGAAAATTCAGCAGTATAGAAAAGAATACAGAATAGTTTGAGGGTTGTAGAAAAATGCCTTTCAGTGAGCGACAAAATAGATCCATCCAGTTTTATCAAAAAGATGAAGCTATGAGATGATTACAGAATATAAGTGCATTTGCAGGGAGAAAACATCAGGTGCTACAGCTATTTAATATAGCAGGAGAGAGCAAAGAGGAACCAGTAGCTTGAAGCTGAACCCACAGAAATTCACATGAAAGCTAAGGCACAAAATTTCAGCAATGAGAATGTGTAACCATTGTATTTTCCCACTACTGACAAAAAGCCTCAATTACAGATTTGATCTATTTTCAAAAGATACGCCTTAGAAAAACAATGTGAAATGCAATGACCTGTTATGAGCAACTAGAAGATTTTGGCCTTAAATTTATGCATGCCAAACAAATGACAACATAATCTATCACCTGGCAGACATTCTCTGTATTTCTTAGAATTTATCAAAAAAGACTATGCAAATATTTTTTGTATTTAAGAAATACTATTAGTGTCACTTTCATCTTTCTCCAGCAGTAAAATAAATCCTCTAATATCAGGAGTATAACTGTGCAGACATCTAAAGAAGTGTGAAACGATTATAAGCACATTGTAGAAATGTAATAATTAAATATAAATTGCTTTTTCACACATAATATGACAAGTGCAAGGTCTGATATTTCAGCAATGACATGATTGATAGGAAGTGCTGCATATGTTCCATTTCCTTTCCAATGATCTGCCCTGCCAGTGGTGTACAGCTTCCATTTCTACACTGATGGATCACAAAATACTGGATCTTAATCCTGTCACTGGTACATTACAGAATATTGCCTGTCCTGGGATTCAGGCCATACTGAAAGGAATTCAGCATTTGTGGTGGAAGCAGAAAGAATGAAATATTTCTCTAGTAAGATGTTTTTCCCCGGCTTTTTAAAAGACAAATTGCATCTTGAAACTAATCAGTAGCTTAGAATGTTAAAAGAAATCCCAGCAGAATTTTATGGGCAAAGTGAAGTGTCAGAGATAGGTATCGGATATTACAACCACATCCTCATCTGTGTTACATGGCAAACTTAAGGAAGTATGTGTTTAGACCTTAAAGAAAGCTAATGAAAATATGTGAAGTGCAAATGAAGTACAAAATTACTGATAGCAACATATAGGATAG
Source organism: Podiceps cristatus (assembly GCA_000699545.1). Lineage (NCBI taxonomy): Eukaryota > Metazoa > Chordata > Aves > Podicipediformes > Podicipedidae > Podiceps > Podiceps cristatus. Next base: position 8,491 of record KL260335.1, read on the forward strand.
GATAGGACAGAACAGAACAGTATAGAACAGAACAGAACAGAACAGAATAGAATAGAATACTTTCAGTTGGAAGGGACTTACAGTGATCATCTAGTCCAACTAGAACCCTTTGTCATTGATAAAGATGTTAAACAGAACTGGTCCCAATACTGAGCCCCAAGGAACACCACTAGTGATCAGGCGCCAGCTGGATTTAACTTCATTCACCGAACCCTTTGGGCCCATCCATTCAGACAGTTTTTTACCCAGCAAAGAGTATGTCCATCCAAGCCATGAGCAGCCAACATGAGCCAGCAATATGCATTTGCAGCCCAGAAACCCAACTGTATCCTGGGCTGCATCAGAAGAAACCTGACAAGCAGGCCGAGGGAGGTGATTCATCTGATCTACTCTGCTCACACGAAACCCTATCTGGAGTACTGTAGTAGGGCCCCCAGCACAAGGACATGGACCTGTTGGAGCGGGTCCAAAGGAGGGCCACAAAGACAATCCAAGGGCTGGAGCACCTCTCCTATGAAGACCGGCTGAGAGTGTTGGGTCTGTTCAGCCTGAAGAACAGAAGAATCCAGGGAGACCTTATAGCAGCCTTCCAGTACCTAAAAAGGGGGCCTACAAGAAATCTGGAGAGGGACTTTTGACAAGAGCATGTAGCAATAGGACAAGTGGTAATGGATTCAAATCGAGAGAGGGTAGTTTTAGTTGAGCTATAAGGAAGAAATTCTCCATCATGAGGGTGGTGAGGCACTGGAACATGTTGCCCAGAGAAGCTGTGGATGCCCCATCCCTGGAAGTGTTCAAGGCCAGGCTGGACGGGGCAGGCCGAGGGAGGTGATTCATCTGATCTACTCTGCTCACACGAAACCCTATCTGGAGTACTGTAGTAGGGCCCCCAGCACAAGGACATGGACCTGTTGGAGCGGGTCCAAAGGAGGGCCACAAAGACAATCCAAGGGCTGGAGCACCTCTCCTATGAAGACCGGCTGAGAGTGTTGGGTCTGTTCAGCCTGAAGAACAGAAGAATCCAGGGAGACCTTATAGCAGCCTTCCAGTACCTAAAAAGGGGGCCTACAAGAAATCTGGAGAGGGACTTTTGACAAGAGCATGTAGCAATAGGACAAGTGGTAATGGATTCAAATCGAGAGAGGGTAGTTTTAGTTGAGCTATAAGGAAGAAATTCTCCATCATGAGGGTGGTGAGGCACTGGAACATGTTGCCCAGAGAAGCTGTGGATGCCCCATCCCTGGAAGTGTTCAAGGCCAGGCTGGACGGGTCTCTGAGCAACCTGGTCTAGTAGGAGGTGTCCCTGCCCATGGCTGTGGAACTAGATGATCTTTAAGGTCCTTTCCAACCCAAACCATTCTGTGATTTTATGATATAGACTAATGAATGACATTATAAAGAACACAATATCACACTTGGAAAGCAAGGGATTCATGTATTATTCACTCTACATAAATCTATATTGTAACCCCTTTTTGACTTAAGCAGTTACCCAAACTTTGCAGCTGGCAGGTTGTTTGCGTGAGGAGACAGTGATAATGCAATCTTGTTTATTTATATCAACACTAAAAAAATACAAAGTCCTTTTGCTGTGAACACAGAAAGAAATATAAATGTCTTAGTTTACAACTCTGCCCTGGAGTTCTCAGTCCCTAAAGCTGCTTTGCTCAGGACCATATTTGCAAGATTGGTTCAGGCTATGCCTTGTACTTCTTTGGTAGTTCCTCTCTTTTCTCCTCCAAGTTTTCTGCCTTAACAACACAACAGCCCCAAAAAATCTAACCAGCCTTTCATCTGCTTTTCTTTCATACCCAGAAATATGTACCCAGGTTTGGAACTGAGGCTGCAGTCTAGTTCTTTGAAGAACTAATTGCTTTTTTTCCCAGTGGTTGTGCTCCTCTCTCATGATGCAGAAATAACATATTTGGAGGAGGTGAGGGGCTTGAGAGGTCAAAGCACAAAACATAAGAGGGAAAATGCTATTGTGTGGGCAGAGTAGGGAACGGGAGAGAAGAAGTCACTGTACATAAACAGAGAAACACATGCCTCAGGAAAACCCAGGAAAGAAAGCAAACAGACTTGAAGAGATGAAACAAACTGGAGAATTATTTGAGCACTTACTCATGTTCACAAGGCTTTTTCTCCCATTGTGCCCACAGCCAAGTGCAACAAGCTTGTGGAAGACAATCCCTTCCAGTATTGCAATACGCAATATTGAAAAAAAAAGCATTCTTAGTTTTGGTTTAATGCTGAGAAATAGGGGAAGGATATCCTGAATTCGTGCTTTGTTCAGCTGAAGATAGAAGTGCCTTTCTGTTTTCTGCTGTCCTTTTCCTAAACTAACCTAATTTCTCCTGATCAGAAATTGAGTGATTTATTCTGGCTTCTGCCAAATGTCATGGCAGCCAACAATCTGTCAGAACCTACCCTCGCCTCTTCCATGCTCTGCTATTCCTATGAGGGTAGTTGGGACAGGTGCTTGGTGAAGGGTATTCTGACTTTATGGAAGGGAAAGGTTGAGGTCCTTAGGTCATATTTTTTTCTGCAGCTTTAATGGTTTCATACCAAACAGGAATTTGGCTTCAGAATTATGATGGATGAGCCCTTTGTCTGACTCGCTGATCTGGACAGGAGTGAGATAAGTGAGAACTGGTCTAGCATTTTAAACTAAGGTCTGTAAAACAAAGAAGCTTTTTTTTTTTTTTTTTCCCCAGATGATGTAAATAAAAAAGGTTACACGAAGACACACCAGATACACAGAAGACTTGGTGATATACCTATAAATATGCACAGAATGAAAATAACTTCTGTACACAGAAGTCAAAAAACCCCACCCTGTCTGACCTTATGCTCATTTAGAGCCTGTTTTAATAGATGAGGAGGGATTTGAGCGGGTACTTAAATTTGGTGCATTTCCTCTCCTGAGGTCTACTCTAAAAGCGCAGTTACTCTAGTTCTCCTACGCAGAGTACAAGTGCAATAACAGCTTTCAAAGACTGCCAGGTAATAATATCGTGCCAGGAGACATGTCACAAATAAACACTGAATTGAAAGAGCATTTGTAGTGCCTTGATACGTCAAGCATTGATCCAAGCACTTCTTGCAATTTAGAAGTTTAATCCTGAACTGTACATATTTTCAGAATTTAATAGTTTGAAAAGGATAAATCCCTCATCAACTATTGCTTTTTTCAAAACCTTGGACTTTTCCAAGGATAGCTACATATCTTTGTGTGTGATGACATGAGTGGTGATAGCACAGTTTACAAATCCCTCTCCAAAGCAGAGATTCTATTCCTTACTATGGATTTTCCAATGTTTTAGGTATCTTTAGATATTCTGCATCATACAGTCAAGCTCTTTACAGGAGTCTGTGTGCTTATGTAACTGTTGTAGCATCAGGGCCCATATGCTTGCTTTACTGTATGGGAGCACAAATGTGCTATTTTAATTCTCTCGTTACTGCTTTCATCTAAAGAACAACATTTTCCCCTTCTGGTCCATGACTAAATATGTAACTAGAGTTACTATAACCTGAAGAAAAGTGAAAGCCAGGGGGAAGATGAGGATGTGTCCAGGGGAAAACATGGAGGAGGAGTTTCTTGCACTCTGCTGCTAAGTTGGGGGGGGGGGGGGGGGGGGCTGTACAAGTGCCTCTACACAAATAGATGCAGTGCGGAAAATGAACAGGAGGAACCACAAGTTCCTGCATATCTGTAGAGAAGTGACATCACTGCAATAAGAAATGTGGTGGGACAGCTCACATGACTAAGAGCTTCAATGTCTTTTTGTCCAATTTTTTTTACATCAGAGGACAGAGCACACGGGTGCATTGCGGTATGTATCTATCTGTGACATATCACCTGGTCAGGAATACAAGAAGACGAAACCTTACTTGGACACATCACTCTCACAAGCCCTGGTACGCATGGGGACTTCAGCCCTCTGATGTCTGCTGAGAGGACATACAGCTGGGTGCAAACAATGTGGGAGATTTCTGAAGTGTGTTGACAACAAGTTGAGTTCCTCCTGATGAAGCGGATCAACTGACTAAGGAGATGCTCTGCTGGACCTTTTACTCTCACATAACTAAGAATTGGCCAAGGATGTGAAGGTCAAGGGCAGCCTTCGCTGCAGTGACCTTAAGTTCGTGGAATTTAAAATTCTGAGAAAAGTAAGCAAGACAAATAGTAGAATCACAAGCCTAGACCTAAGGAGAACAAATTTCAGCTTGTTAGGAATCTGCTGGGCAGAGTCCCATCAGAGACATTTTCAAAAAATTTAAAACTTGGGGAAGCAGCTACTTCCTTTTAAAAATACTTATACATTTATGCAACTTCTACTATGCTACGTCTGTACTTTCACTACAGTGATAATAGTACTGAGTCCAGATAGAAACATTAATCACCATCTACTCAGCTCTTCAAAAATGTGAGCTGAAATTATAAAACTATGATAGATCCTGTATATGAAGACTAAGTGGTGCTTAACATTTGCATAAGAGATACGTAATACAGGCAGTATAGACAGTATGGATTATATAATGCATATACTTACTCTAATTAACATCTAATATATATACAACAGGTTTAAAAAATCCATGTGTCATAGTTGGACCCAAAATACATATATATAATCATGTATACAGAGGCGGGAAGGCTAAGAAGATATAAAATCTGAAAATGTTCATCAAAGTGAATTTCAAGAGTTTTGAAAGTCTAGCCCTTGTTAAAGTATAGATCAGGAACCTCAAATACGCAAGTAAGGACAGAGGGTGGGGCAGGCTATACAGGAGTCACCAGGCTTTAAGCAAGGAATGTTACTTCACTAGTCTTGTTGTATACAGTAGAGGGAGAACATTTTGTCTGAAGGCACCTCAGAGCAAACTAAACTAGGCTACACTGAAGTATTTCATAAAGGGACCTCTGCCAAACACTGGCTCCCCAGAGTTAGGTAATGTCCCCTAGAGACATTAGCCTTCTGTGCCTGAAGTTAGTCATTGTAAATACTCTCCGATGTCCTGCTCTATACTATGTCTTTATACAAAAGTAGATCAAGTGATTGGCCTGTCATAAAACCATGGTAAAGGTACTTGTGCAGATAAGGAAGGCTTCTTTGATGTAAATTTGAATTTTGAACTTTAGGAGATGCATGATGATATTAAACTAAATCAGAAAGAATCCTGGGGTTGGGAAGACAAAGATAAAAGTAGAGTATGGATTTATTCTGCCTCCATTTCTCTCTCTTTGGCCATTAGTTGGAATTCTAAACTAATGATTAAAGGAAAAAACTAATGTTAATATTTAAATATTAATGTTTTCTTCCTTTAAAAAAAATGAAAGTCTTTTTTTTCTTACCGTTATTTACCATTTAATCGTTCCATTTGTGTAGGAAAAAAGGGAACATTTAGACCCTCATTCTAGGATACTTATGAAGACAAGACATTTAAAATTTGCTTTGGTACAAACTGCAGAATTGGATTCTTTGCAAGTCAGAATTTAAAGTAGAAAAAAAAATTCTGCTAGACTGTAAGACAAGGTAACCAAATGTCTAATGAAACTTGTTTACACAGCACTATAATAAAAATATAGATATTATGTATGTGCATCCTAAGCACGTCACATCACCAGTCTAAAACATTTTATATCACCCTGAAGGTCCTTTAGACAACAGTTTGAAGCCATTTTTTTTGCTTACTCTGTTTTGTTGGGTTTTTTTTTTTCCTATTTACATGCCTTGAATATGTACAAGGTTAACTTTGAAAGAGGTGATGCATTCCCTCTGTGCTTTGCAGATTGGGAAAGATATTTTGGATATGTATCTGTTTTATCTTTATTTGAAAGGATTTCACAAATAGATTGTTTTATACTTTCTTCATGATCAAAAGAGAAAAGGACCTGGATAAGCCATGATCAAAAGAAATTTATAAACAATCCCATAATAATTCATTTGAGCATAAAGAAAGAAAGAAATGCAAGTCGGATAAGACTCTACAGACAGATGGCAAATAAAAATCATAAATAAATAACAATAAACTTATGACTGTGCATAAGACCTTTCTTACAGTACAAAGAATCTACAAAGACAAAAACAGTAGCAAATAGTGTTTCTACTCTTTCCACATAAAATAGAATTTTCTGCTTAAAATTGAAAAGATGTTTAGTAAAGATATCTTGTTTCTGCAATTTTGCATGGACTATTGTATATCTATTATAGCTTGATATGCAGGATGATTTTTACAAAGGAAAACCATCAGAATAACGAGCACCCACGTGATAGACTGGATATTAGGAAAAATTTCTTTACTGAGAGAGTGGTGAGGCATTGGAATGGGCTGCCCAGGGAGGTGGTGGAGTCACCCTCACTGGAGGTGTTTAAGGAACGTGTGGATGAGGCATTGTGGGACATGGTTTAGTGGGCATGGTGGTGTTGGTTGGTGGTTGGGCTTGGTGATCTTACAAGTCCTTTCCAACCTTAGTGTTTCTGTGATTCTGTGACAGGAATGTCCTTGGATTCAAAATCGAAAGGCAAGAAAAAGAAATGTTGAAATGCCAGTATCCTTAGTGCAACATTTGATATAAAATCATTGAAATGAAAATATTGGTAAGTTTTTAAGCTCAGCAATTGATTCAATATTGAATACTGTTTCAAAGTCTGTGCCTGTGTCTTTAGGAAGTACGACAGTGCAGTAGATTTCAAACCTATGTAGAGATACTTTTTTAGTGAGTAATTGTACTGAATTCCATGGAATTTTCAGGTTAGAAAAGTTTATTTTGCTTATTATGTATGCTCTAAGGCAATTACAATGCTGTAAATAGTAATTTATCACTGGGGTAGACCAATGATTAAGTCAATCAACATAAAGTAACAAACTCATTGTCCAGTATTTACTTACTATTCTAAATAATCTCTTAATATGCCCTTGACAATCACCATATTATGACACGGAATTCGCTCAGCATCAAGTAGGGGATGACTTACTCATATAAGAGGTGAATTTAAAAGCTTTGTGAGAAACATGTCTATGGATGCTTTCTAAAATCAATGGAGAAAAGAAAGTTTTCAAGTGAAAAAAGCAGTTTGATTATGGTCCAACTCTGAACCATCCATAGAAGGAGCCTTTCAATTATCTATAACAAAAGACCAGGGAAACTAGGGAAAAAAAGTGTTATGAACACCCTCCTCTGTCAGTATAAAATTAGAGTCGTGTCTGCTGAATGTTTATTACAGCTTAGGGTGCAAAACTTTAAATTAATTATCATTAGATCCGAAAAAGAGAGTTAAAAAAAACCCCTGAAGGTTATATCCAAAAAAATTAACTAGAATGGACAACAAATGGTTAATCACACTTTCTAGTCCTGAACGTCAAAAGAATTACAAGGGGATGCACTTCCTGGGAATGTCCCAAGTGATTTACATATTTATCATTCTTCTCCAATATTAGTAATACCACTGAACCCTGAGGCCACTGTCAGACTGTTCAACAGATAGTGTTCAACATCTTAAACAGTTTAAAGACAAGGCAGACAAGCAACATTAGAGTGGGGGATAGAAGCCTAAAGTCATATATATGTATGCTAAATTACTTATCTACATCTGGCAATTTTTTGCACTTTTATAGGTAAGATTGGAGGGGCTGCTTGTTATTCAGGTTGGTTGACATTTCTCGTTATACTATTCTGCACTTAGCTGCATATAATCTCGTAAAATTTTATCAGTTTCAACTGAAACTTTTTAATTCAGAATTCAAACTCTTTGGGAAAATCTTTGTCAAGCTGATTCAGCTCCTCCTGAGGGTAAATATAGAGTAAGTTATATTGTAAACTCAAGGAAAAAATATTCTGCAGGCAATTTGCCCTGTAAAGTTCTGGTACTCAAATGTTTTGACTTAAAGTATTTTTCTAAAATGTGCCTTACCTAACTTCATACAAAGATACCTAAAATTGTTCAGGTTGAAAAACTCAGGATGTGGCCATTTACACATGGACTGTAGAAACTTTTGAACCTCACAGCTTTGGCTTGGTGTAGAGGCTTGCTTTGCTTGGTGAGCCTGCTTCGGCCAGCACAGAGCAATACAACAGCTGCTAGTTTGCACGGCTAAAGGCCATGAGGAGTCCAGGAGCAAATTCCATGCATCTGTGCATAGAGCAGCAGTGCTCTCCTCTGCCTTCACTGAGGAACCATGGACATTCAAAACTGGAAAAGAAAGAAGTTGGGCCTAAATGGGTATGAGAGAGTGAATTAGGGACAAAAAACCCCTGCCTGAGGTAAGGCAGTACAAAATTGGAACTAGGAGCGCTGTGGGTAACAACAACCGCGGAACAATAGAAAGTGAAACCACAACTTGGATGTCAAAGACACAGCAAAGACATAAAGAAAAACAAGAGTCAGGGGAACAGGCTGCAAGTAGGTACAAAGGAAGAACCAGAGGGGTCAGTGAGCAAAATTAGCTGGCAAGGCATTGGGGTGAGACTGGGAAAGGAGCTGGAAAGGGCAGGTGAGAGGCAATGGGACAGATCTCAGGAAGAGCTGGGGTACTGGAAGGAACCAGGGCAAGGCACCTACTGTGTCCTGGCTGCAGCAATGCGGCCACAGGAGGAACAGGAAGACTAATGGAGAAGCAAAGAAAGACCTGGAACCAAGCAAAGAACCTGGGGAAAAGACAGGGTCTGACAGCAGCGAGAGATTCAGAGCAGAGTAGAGAGTAGGGCAGAAGCCTGGAGTGAGGGGAGCAGTCGGGTAATGCCCTGCTGCATCCTGTCACCACGGAAAAGGCGGAGGAAGAGTTCCAGTAAAGCCTACCTGGTTACTTGAACAGTCTCCTACTTATTCAGGAAATTACTTAATAAAGAAGTCATTTGATCACCAAGTAATGTAGTCAAGTGGCCAGAGAAGGAATGCCTGTTCTTTATGTGCTCATTTCAAAACTCTAAGCACCAGATCTCAGATTCTTAACTTGTAAAAAAATGCTGAACCCCAGTGCCAAGATTGGTGCCTGTAAGAATGAAATTCACTTTATTCTCCACATCTGGCAGTGACAGATGACCAATAAGGCCAGAAAAACCAAATATACTACTTAATCACAAATTACTAGAAACCATTACTGTGGAGTCGCTAAGGAAAAGATGCTGTAATTTTGAGTTTGATTCGTTTATGAACATGATGACTTGATACGGTCACCAGTAAAAACAGGAAGCGGTCTGAGTAGCAGCTTGAAAAATTCTTTATTTCTATCTTCTTCTTTTAGTAAAATTGCAGAGACCCACACTTCTCTTTTGGAAAATAACACATTTCTCAAGCACATGCTTCAACACAGTAGCATTTTCTCATTTTCCTGTTTTATACTGGGGATGTATTTATCTTTCAGTATGATAAATAACAAGTTCTATACGACTCTGCACATTACATGATACCACAGCATAAAAGTGGCAATGCTGCTTCATATTACAAGAATATAAATAGATAAAATGTACAATATTTCAAAGTATTTTCAGGAACTTTAAATTTCATTATTGATATGTAAATAAGTGGTAAAACATGACAAAGAGGCGGTTTTCAGTGCTACAGATTTTATACAGATTAAACTAAACTCATATATATGTGAGTCAGAGGAAGAAGAGGCAATGCCTCACAGATCAAACACATTACCATAGTTTTCCACATGTCTACTTGATTATCCCTGCCTATAGGTTTTCACTTTGGCTGTTAATGTTGCCACTAAATACCATACCTAGCAAAATCTGTGAAAGTAAGCACAACTCCTCAAGACATTACATGAATCAGATAACGCATAATCAGGAGCACATAGTGAATGATCAGAAAACAGAAAAATACCTGTTCTCTCATTTTACAATGGCCTATCATTTTAAGACTTTTTTAATAATTTAAATAATTTTAAATTGCAGTTGTGATTGTCAAGTATAGGCATCCTTTTAAATTTGCTATTTCACTTAAAGATAGTTTAAGTTTTGGTCTTCATTCATATACTGTCACTGTTGCAGGATTTTTCCCCTCTTTGTGGCTGTCATTGCAACAAGGATTGCTTTTAAAAAAGCCACATAATTAATTTGCTAAAACCTCTTCAGAGTAAATCCTTTTAAAAATGTTTTTAATGTAGTTTTAAAAGGAATGCGACAAAGTACTATACTTATGCTACAATACCTATATGTGGGGATAATTACCCTGCTAAGCACTCAATTTACAATAAGAAAAGGCTGTAATGTTTTGCAAAGCAGTTGTTCAATCTTTGCTAAATTACAACCTTAATTGTAACTCAGCAAATGTTTCTAGGCATCTGTAACAAACATTATGAACAGGATGATTCTGATTACACATTTTTTTCTACAGATTATATCTTCCTTCTCTAGTTCACCTGTCTTGCAGCCTGACAAATCCAAAGCAGAGGAGCACCATCTAGTTGTTTCTACACCAAAGCTGCTGCCCTTTTCTTTAAAAGCACATACTGTTTTTGATAGTATTCTTTTCAGACATTGTCGTTAACAGTAAGATTTTAAACAAACGTAATTGCTTTAGGTGTTTTTAAGCATGAACTCCCTTTGTACTGTTTAACATTTATTTCCACATAAATGCAAGAAGATATTCAAACAAGGAAGAACTTAGCATATTAGATTTACTTGGCTCTATTGTGTGGATTTGGTGGATAGACAACACCTTAGCATCACACATCAGAAGGGATGATCTCAGGAATTCCTTTATCCTGTTCTCAGGGATGTGAGCAAGACCTGCTAGCACAGTCAGCCTCTGTCAAACTGCTCAGCAAAGGGGAAAGAAGCAGATGTATGATGAGACACAGCGTGTTAATGTGGGATACACCCCCATGGCTCTTCAGCCTTTCCTACAGCAAACACCTATCACTCAGGTGGGTTTAGCTTTTTCACTTTAAAATTTAACTGTAACATATTTTTTTTCAGTGTTTGGTGCAACACAATCAGGATATTCAGTCCCAATTTTCCAGCATTCTCCTTATTGAATACAGCATAGGTATTTTATGCAGACCGCAGAAAAGTGCAGAGTCGGGATCTTTGTTGTAATCAGCTCATCTGCAGATTAATACTGCAGGCTATCCACTAAAGACTTAAAATGGATAAATTTACCTATGAATTCTATAGTCTGTCAGCATGCTTCCATGCAGTATATGTATTAGTTCCAAAAGAAAACAGGTACTTGGCAAAAATATAATACCTAAAGAGACCTATATGAGTCTGCCTGTAAGAGTCTGGCAGGAGAACTAAGAAGGTCATTGTAACATTTTCACAGTTACCCAAGTAAAAATTATATTTATCCTGAAAAACTTACTAAGGCTGCATATCCAAAGGCACTTGGAGACCTATAGTATATTCTAGATGTTAATTTAAGAAATCCAAAAAGACTGTAATACACAGAAGAATAACTGTCTTGTCATAGGCATATCTCTTTGCCCTTGGCTGTTAAAAAAAAAAAAAAAAAAAATCTCCAAGTTACAAACTAAACAGGCTCAGTTGTTGGACTGGGATGAATAAAACCAGCTATGTATTGGCCTATTCTCAGAGACAACAGAACACGAAGTAAAACAAAGGTGGAGAATTGTGCACAGGTCTATAGACTTAACGAGGGTGTTGCTATGGGACAGCAAGAAAAAGCACAAAGTACATTTATATGTCTTCAGTGTTATGGTAGAGCTTGTGAAGAATTATTAATTGACTGGAGAAAAAGGGGAGTAAAGAGCTTGAGAAACAACATCCTAAGTCATTCAAGGTAGAAGTTTGTCTTAACGTGTTACATAATTCTCTTTATGAAAGTTGGTGTCTCCAGGAAACAGACAGCTGCTACAAATCCAGTTCTTTGAAAGAACTGTTAGAAGCATCTTTCCAGGACTCCTAATGAGGTCAAGGTTTAATATGAAATGAGCTAAAGCATGCTAATATTGGAAAAGGACATTTAAAGTTAAAATCACCAAAATGTATTTTCATGAACTGGTGCTAATGGTAGGAATGTTGTTGTTCTGCGGCTTTGCTCCTCTAGGAACCGCTAAGCTAGAGAGACTGCAGAGACTGAAAGAAAAAAATCCTTTAAAATAGCACATGCCATCTCATTTTCTATTCAGATCCTGGAG
>KL260335.1:20613-39030 GCA_000699545.1 Podiceps cristatus
CTGGATCCTGAAAATTATCCTGGCCTGTCAGATAAATATAAATAATAAATAAACAAACCCAATAATAATAAACAGAAATATAGAGGAACTGGTAATTTCACATTTAGGAAAGTTAAAATACTTGATACATGTTATAGAACAGTATTAGGACCATTATGCCAACACTTACTATACTTCTTAGATCAAAGCCTGGTAACCCTGAACTAGTTAAAAACAGACAGATAAATAAACAGAGGAAATACTTCAATATCTTTATCAGTCAGCTACCCCCACTAGAAGTGGAACAGTGTGTCAGAATATTAAACAAAGTCACTGGCAAATCTCCAAGATAACAGCTGTACCGTACCCAGCAAAGTCATCCATCATAACAAACAATCTCCGTAGGAACACAGACCATCTAAATAAAACAAAAAATGGTTCAAAATACCCGCTTCTTCGGAAGATCTAGATTGTTAGCCAACACTTTGCTAGGTTGCTCTTGATGATCAGCCCGGCCAGGGTGCCCCAGGTCACTCTGTGCTTTCTGCATCCATGCAAGAAGCCCTTTGAATGTCTGACTTTAACCCTATGGAGTGGGGTGTCCTTTACAAGCAAACTCTTCCACAGGTATCTGTAAGATACAGCAAGGCCTTCTTTTTGTTTTGTCAACCCCTTTTTGTCTATACAAATTAGCTGATTCACCTCACTGTCCCAGACGCTGGTGCCTTTCAGCAACCACACTGACCACATTGTGTCAATATGTGAAAAAAAAAAAAAAAAAAAAAAAAAAAAAAAAGAGATCATTTGTGAGACTGGGGAAAATCAAATAAAGAGACTGAGCCCCAACAGAGCTGCATCTAGAGAGGAGCAAAATCCAGCACGGTAATGTCCCATTTTATCCCATTCCCAGTCTTTACTCACAGTGAAAGGTAAGAATTGTCCCATGCATCTCCAATGGGGATTAATTCCACATCTGCTGCCGAGGTGAGGAATGAATATCAACCTTGTTGCAGGCAAGAGAAGGCTTCAGTACAGACATCTCAAGCACTGAGAAATGCCACAGATACTAGAAAAACATTCAAGCCCAATCTGTGGGCAGCAGGTTCATACCATGGGACCAGGATTGTATTTGTTTTGAGGAGAACTGTCACTCCAGAAGAACTACAAGAGAACAGAGAGAGGCTAGTGTTGAGCTGGGCTTAGGGCTCTGATTTTCTGCCTAAGCTATGGGTACATTTACCACAAGTGTCTCACTTTTTATTCACATGATGCGGACTGCTGTAAGCTGCTATTTACTCTTGGGAGCACAGAAGCAGCCTGGGCAAGGAGAATGAGTGCTCTAGAAGTGACCTCCTCCCTCCCACGCCTTCCTCTTCCAAGGCCCCAGTGAGCTGTTGGCCAACAACCAAGAGGCGCGAATCTGCAGAGGAACTGGCGTTGCTGCAGCTGCTGTTCCGGGTACAAAATGAAGCTTCCGGGCTTTTTTTTTTTCATTTGTTTTTCAAGAGGGAAAAGGCAGGACAATGGTGAGGTCAAAAGAGCAGCAAGGGAGGTGTTATGACAGTGTGTCAAAGGAAAGTGTGCCCAGCATTCTGGCAACGGGGTAGTCTGGTCTACTCTATTAGGGAGTAACACTAAAATTTTTGGTTGATTTCTGGGTTTGGGTGGGGTTTTTTAATGGTCCATACAAATTCTCTGTTAGCTTGGCTTACTGCTACAATGTTTGTTTAAGGAAAGATTCTGTTTAGACATAAAGTAGCCGCTACAGTGAGCAGAGACTGACAGGTGAGAGAGAGTGGTGGTGTTGCGGGTGGGCAGGAAGCATCAAGGACATCATTGGTGGTGCCAGGCAATATAAGCGCATGCCATTTATACTTTCCATTTCATGTACTGAGGGAAATCCTTTTTTCTCCCCTTTGTGTAACAGGAATTTAGATGAGAACTCATAAAGTCGGTAAGCAGTGGTTTTGCTTTGTAAATGCAGTTGGCCAATTTGGTATGTGTACTACATGGCTGATGATTCTGATAACATTTTTTTTTTCCCTGAAGATTTTTCTTCTATTAATGTTTGTGGGCAAGTGTAGTAACCAACAGTCATTGCCAAAGACTTGCTTCCTTACTAACAATCTTACCTGGACCTCAGCCACATTCCTTCCCTTCTAGTCTCTCGTTTCTCTGGAACCATCTTGCTCTCTCTGCTTCCTTTTTTTGCTGTTGCAAATACTGTTGATGAGAGAGGAAAGCGCTCTCTCCTTAAAGAATATGTACAACTCCATCCTGTTTACTCCATGTCCAGACTGACCTCCTGGTCAAAACAGCAGAGCTCCACCATTTTATCACAATAAATTACAGACTCTTGAAACAATGAAACTTGAGGTGAAATGTTTCTGCTTAGTGTAACAGGACATGAGGGTACTTAGAAAAAAAGCCATGAAGAAACATTTACTAATTAATTCTGAGAGCATTCCTATGCTACAGGAAAGTAGGAATGATTACATCAAACTGAGAAAACAGATGCATCTCCTGACATCTTGAAAATATATCATCGCAGGTTTCTCACATTAAAAAGTAAAAACATGTACATGAACACTACCTTGTGGGTACTTGTTTATACTCAGAAATGAAACCCTTTGGTGATTATCTATAATCACTTTGGTTACCCTTGAATTTAGTAAATAATGTCGTTATCTCTGTTGGTCAGATAGCCTACTTTCAGAGCAGGAGAGCAAGAGCAATGTTTCAATGATGTAAAATGAAACTACTGCAAAAATTGCTAGCTGTGTTTCCTTTTTAGTTTCTAGATGACTTCTGAAATGCAACTGAGATTGAAAAGTTATGTAAGAATAGATTTAAAAAATGAAGAAACTGCTTTCCCTGCACCATTTCAGATTAATGATGCTCCTGATTTTCTCTTTGTAACCAGAAGCATTGATCAGCTTTGATTCATGTGAAGATCATCCCCTGGTGTGCTTCTTTCTTGTGATGTGATGGATATAATCTATTTTTCTAAAACTCAAAATGCTTGTTTTACTAGAAGAAGTTTTTTTCTTGATTTTTGTCCCATCCCCATCCTGTCATGTTGTTCCCCCCACCCCAATTATGTACATTTCCTGTCTCTGCCAATCAAACAGAATTTTTCCAGCAATACATGCCATATCTTGGCTTCGTAGTCAGGGTGCAGTGATCCTGATGTTATGATCACAGACAGGTCTGGGACAAGGGCATGATTTTCCTTTTTCTCTCCAAGGCCAGATATGAATAAAGTCCTTAATTTTTTTTCTCATACAACATAGGGTCACAGTCCGGAAAAAGCAAGGATCGCCACTGAATAATGCAAAGAAGAGAGGCCATGTATAACATAGCTGTCAAAAATGAGGCTGAAGGTCATAATATGCTGTCTTCAACAATGAAGCACACTTAAGAAGGTTCTCATCCTCATGAGCTCTTTCTCTTCCTCCTACTTGCTCTGAATCAGATTACTAAAATGTAATAACATTGTGAAAAAAAAGTGGGTCTTGCAGGAGAAGACATTACCTTTAACCTGAACGCAGCCAACAAAGCATCCTGAACATCTGACAGCTTACCGCCACTGAGAGGGGAGGTGTCATGGTTTAACCCCAAACGGTAACCGGACCGTGCAGCCGCTTGCTCACCCCTCCCTGATGGGGTGAGGCGGAGAAATGGAGAGAGAGAGCTCGCGGGTTGAGATAAAGACACGTCACCAAGACAGCAAAGGAAAAGATAAAAATACATTATATTACAGGCTGGAAAAGTGGGCCCGGGTGAACCTAATGAGGTTCAACACTGCAAAGTTCCTTCCAAACAAGGAACCAGAGTGAGGGGGAAATGGCTGACCCTCACTCACACCGGCCATGACGCCTATGGCATGGAATACTCTCTTGAGCCAGTTTGGATCAACTATTCTGGCTGTGCCCTCCCAAGTGTTTGAACCTGCACATCAGCAAAACCTGGGAAACTGCAAAATGTCCTTGATCATTCAGCAGCAACAAACACAGCAGCGTGTACTGTCACCATTCTTCACATGCTAAATCCAAAACACAGGAGCTGCTGGAGACAAAACTAGCTCCGTCCTGGCTGAAACCAGGACAGGAGAGCAAACATCAATGGTATTACCGTGTGTGTATGGAAGGGATAATTTCTTAAGCCTGTTTCACCTTCAAAGATATTTTATCATGGATGTACTGCATGAAAAGTGTGTGCCAAACTACTTAAGATCTCTGCATTTAAAACAACAGGAGCCAAATGTTATCCTTGGTGTTGTCGTGAAGTTCAAAATGCCCCTGACATTTATCATACCGAGAATTACAATAATCCTAATTTGTAGCAGACTTGGTACAGTTGAAAAGATCCTAAAAACGAGGGGGAGAATCTTTTGAGGGGGAGAATCTTTTCAGTAGGGACAGTGGTGACAGGACAAGGGGTAATGGATTTAAACTAAAACAGGGTAGGTTTAGATTAGATGTAAGGAAGAAATTCTTTACAATGAGGGTGGTGAAGCACTGGAACGGGTTGCCCAGAGAGGTGGTGGATGCCCCATCCCTGGAAACATTCAAGACCAGGTTGGACGGGGCTCTGAGCAACCTGGTCTAGGTAGTGGTGTCCCTGCTCACTGCAGGGGGGTTGGACTAGATGACCACTAGCGGTCCCTTCCAACCCAAAACATTCTATGATTCTATGATTCTATGATTCTAATTTGTAGCAGACTTGGTACAGTTGAAAACATACATCATCCCAGTAATATTTTCTCCATGCTTCTAATAAGACATACACATAATGGATCCAAAGTTCCTTTATAAAGTGAGAAAAAGACATAGACCTCCCTCAAACAGACATACCTCACCCATCCTATTGTTTCTCCTGAGCTTTGCTGCTCCTGAAGTTTCTGTCTGTAAGAACACTTTGTCTCTTCCTCAGCCTCAAGAGACATTCAAATCCTTTTTATAACCCAATATATTGCCCGTAAGAACTCCCTGTTCCAACAAAAAAGCAAGGGAGATGAATTCCACATCACTGAGTAAATTCTTAGAGCATGAATCCTTTTACAATCACATTTGAGGCTTTATATACTACTTTTTATTCAAGCAAGTCTAGTGATGCAACTTTTTGCCTAATAATATATTAATTTCCTTTTTCTCTGACACAATTTTGCTGTTATCTGCAAGTCCTACATGAGAGTGCAATGAACTACTTCCTTGCCCCAGTATTCTGCCATTTTTGAGAATGTTAGGTTTAGGCCTAATTTTTCCAAACCAATTAACAGTTTTAGATGCTTAATCCAAACTTCTCTATATGTATTGTTTCAGAGGAAGGCAGATGATATTTTCTAAGACTATCAGCAATTTACCAAGATAAAAGCAGTTAACATAGGCCATGAACATGCAATTAATTTGTCATTCCACTGTAACAATTCATGTACATACTTTGCCTCTTGTGAACATTTTCTCTCTACGTCAAGGAGGAAGGGTAATCAATCATTGACTTGCACCTAGGTAAGAGCAGTTCCTTTTTGGCAGTTATTGGACAAACTGTTGTGCTGTAAATTAACAGATGAATTCCATAGTGACTTCTCTATAGGCCTGCACCTTAACAACAATAATGTTCTATACAGTAGCCACACTGAAATTTAGGCACCCAAAATTATCATAAGTCGTCTAATCACAGGTCTGGAGCCATATTCTCATGAATCTTAGGCTTTAATTTCTAGCCAATGAAAAACGATGTGAAAACTTCAACTAGACAAACAGAAAACGGTTTCAGAAATGTTACGTAGAGCTGCTGGGCTGCATGAAAGAGTAACCTTTTAACTTTGCAGGCATATGCAAATGTAACATATGCGTGGCAAATTAACACGATACAGCAAGAACAAGGTAATCTTTTAGTTCACATGGTGCCCAGCTTTGTGTTACACAATATATCAGAATGGCATTATGTGAAAGAATACAGAAACTAAAGTAGCTAGACAACCACCTCAAAATAATCTCATTCTTGGACTTAGCCCAAAACAATCTTTGCTCTAAAACTTTGGGATGCCTTATAAAAGTCAAATAACAGTCCTGTTATCAGACAGTGGCTTTCACTATTTTCCAGTCTGTGGATCTCTACAGCTTTTCCAGCAGATCTATATGTCATTTTAAATTTTCACATCCATTGGATTATTGCATAACAAATACTGTTCATATTGCAAATCCCTAATAGGTGATCTATGTATCTGTAGCTCACAGGGTAGAAACACTGTCATCATAAATATAACTCATCTAAGTGTTCTCCAAGCATTATGTAATGACACCGATCACTCTTAACTGGGGAGCACCGTTTTCGAAGAGCCTGATGAAGTTGCTTACTCTTCTGATAGGTTTTGTTGTATTCTGATGATCCAAATACCTCTGCCTTGCTGAAAGAGAAATTTGAATCCAACTTCAAAAAGCTGAAAAGCAAATGGGTTAATCTTCAGCGCTCCCAAGTCTCCCATCTGCCATTTACCTTCTTCCTTATAATCCACTTCTGAATTTTATTCCATTTAATATTAGATAGGCCATATTCATTACTGACTTCACTAGAATTGCATAAAATATTAGTTTGATCCCTGATGACTAAAAACATATCATGAGCAACAGAAACAACTGAAATGGGTTTGCTCTACTTAAACATAAATGGACATTTATCTAACGTCATTTGTTCTTTTGCTGCTTGTCTATAGTCTGCTTGAACATGTAACAGTACTGAGAATTATACTTAGCTCTGTTGCATTTCTTCCATCCAATTACTGTGATAACAAATTAACTAAGCAGAGCTAGAGGCATGCAAGAAACTTTTCACGGCTCTTATTCTAGATACTGTTTAAACATATTTGAAGAGGAGAGGAGGAAATGGACAAGCAGAATGAAAAAAACTCCAACGTTTCAGATCAATTGTTTTATTAGAATGTACAGCACAAAAAGGAATGCCAGTTGACTCTATCAATAATTTTTATAAATGCCACACTAAAAGCTAAATGCTCCATAACATCCTGGAAGACAACATTCCCAATGGCGATCTGTTTACAGAATCATAGAATATCTCAAGTTGGAAGGGACCTGTAAAGATCATCAAGTCCAACTCCCTGCTCCTCGCAGGACTATCTAAAATGAAACCATATGACGAAAAGCATCGTCCAAATGCTCCTTGAACTCTGACAGGCTGGGTGCTGTAACCATTTCCCTGGGGAGCCTGTTCCAGTGACTGACCACACTCTCAGTGAAGAACCTTTTCCTAATGTCCAGTCTGAAACTTCCCCTGATGCAGCTTCATTCCATTTCCTCATGTCCTGTCACTGGTCACCAGAGAGAGTAGATCAGCAACACCTCCCTCTCCTTGAGGAAGTTGTAGACTGTGACGAGGTCACCCCTCAGCCTTTTCTTCTCCAAGCTGAATACACCAAGTGACCTCAGCCACTCCTCATAAGCCTTGTCCTTGAGGCCTTTCACCATCTTGGTCACCCTCCCCTGAACACGCTCTAATGGTATGATGTCCTTCTTATATTGAGGTGCCCAAAACTGCGCATAGTACTCGAGGTGGGGCCACACCAGTGCGGTGTTGAGTGGGACAATCACCTCCCTCGACGGGCTAGCTATGCTGTGCTTGAGGCACCCCAGGACATGGCTGGCACTTTTGGCTGCCAGGACACACTCTTGACTCATATTCAACTTGCCATCAACCCAAACCCCCAGATCTCTTTCCATGGGGCTGCTCTCCAGCCTCTTGTTCCCCCAATTTGTACATATATCCAGAATTACCCCATTCCAGGTACAGAATCTGGCACTTGCTCTCATTACATTTTAGACGGTTGGTGATTGCCAGCTCTCTGGTCTTTCCAGATCTCTCTGTAAGACCTCTCTACCCTTGAGGAATTCCACAGGTCCTCCTAGCTTAGTATCGTCAGCAAACTTACTGTACCTTCGATTCCTGCATCCAGATCAATTATGAAAACATTAAAGAGCACTGGCCCTAAAATTGAGCCCTGGGGAACCCCACTGGTGAACAGCTGCCAGCCTGATGTAACCCCATTTACTCTAAGTCTTTGAACCCAACCCATCAGCCAATTGCTTACCCAATGTATTATGGACTTGTCTAGCTGTGTGCTGGACAGTTTATTCAGAAGGCTACTGTGAGAGACAGTATCAAAAGCTTCGTTAAAATCCAAAAATATCACATCTACTGGCTTCCCTTGCTCAACTAGATGGGTGACCTTGTCATAAAAGGAAATTAAGGGGGTTAATCAGGACTTTTCCCTCGTGAATCCACGCTGGCTATGACCAATGACTGCATTATCTCTCAAGTGTTTTTCAATAACTCACAGAATCACCTTCTCCATAATTTTACCAGGCACTGAAGTGAGACTGACAGGCCTGTAATTACCAGGGTCTTCCTTCTTTCCCTTCTGGCTCTACCCTTGAGGAATTCCACAGGTCCTCCTAGCTTAGTATCGTCAGCAAACTTACTTACTGTACCTTCGATTCCTGCATCCAGATCAATTATGAAAACATTAAAGAGCACTGGCCCTAAAATTGAGCCCTGGGGAACCCCACTGGTGAACAGCTGCCAGCCTGATGTAACCCCATTTACTCTAAGTCTTTGAACCCAACCCATCAGCCAATTGCTTACCCAATGTATTATGGACTTGTCTAGCTGTGTGCTGGACAGTTTATTCAGAAGGCTACTGTGAGAGACAGTATCAAAAGCTTCGTTAAAATCCAAAAATATCACATCTACTGGCTTCCCTTGCTCAACTAGATGGGTGACCTTGTCATAAAAGGAAATTAAGGGGGTTAATCAGGACTTTTCCCTCGTGAATCCACGCTGGCTATGACCAATGACTGCATTATCTCTCAAGTGTTTTTCAATAACTCACAGAATCACCTTCTCCATAATTTTACCAGGCACTGAAGTGAGACTGACAGGCCTGTAATTACCAGGGTCTTCCTTCTTTCCCTTCTGGAAAATTGGGACAACATTTGCCAGCTTCCAGTCAACTGGGACCTGTCCAAATTCCCCAGACCATTGAAAAATAATAGAGAGTGGTCCTGCAATGACATTGGCCTGCTCTTTCAGTAGTCAGGGATGAATCGCATCAGGCCTCATAGATTTATGTGCATCCAGCTGGAGCACCAAGTCTCAAAACAGTTCAGGGTCAGCTAGGAGTTTATCATCCCCCCAGTCACAATCTTACAACACAGGGCTCCAGGGGTCCCAGGGCCCATCATCAGTGTTGAAGACAGAGACGAAGGCGGCATTAAACATCTCTGCTTTCTCTACATCCCTATTTGTGAGGTGACCAACCCCATCAAGCAACAGACCAATTTAACCTCTGATTCTCCTTTTGCTATTAACATATTTTAAAAAGCCCTTTTGTTGTCCTTCACAGCACTGGCCACCTTGAACTCTAATCAAGCTTTGGCCATGTGAATTTTCTGCCTACAGTGGTGAACAGAATCTCTGTAGTCCTCCCATATCGCCCGTCCTTGCTTCCAGTGTCCATACACTTTCCCTTTCTGCCTAAATTCTAAAAGATCCCTGCGTAGCCAAGCCAGACTTCTGTGCTGCTTGCTTGACTTCCAACACTTTGGAATTGCCTGCTCCTGTGGTCTTAAGAGTTGACTCTTAAAAAGTGACCAGCATTCGTGGACCTCAGTACCCTCAAAAGCAGATTCCCAGGGGACCTAATTAGCTCTTTCAGCAGCCTGAAGTCTGCTCTCCCCATATCCAGGGTCAAAGTTTTGCTGGAAGTTTCTCTCCTATCACAAAAGATTTGAAACTCAACTACTTCGTGGTCACGGTGACCAAGACAACTATATATCACCACTTCGCCTCTGAGTCCCTCTCTGTTTACAAACAACAAATCTAGGAGGGCTCCTTACCTAGTCAGCTCCCTTGGTACTTGCACCAAGAAGTTATCTTCAATGTGCTTCAGAAATTTCCTGAACCTTTTTGTATCTGCTGTATGATATTCCCATAAAACCACCCATAAGGACAAGGGCAGTTGGTCTAGAGATATCCCTTAATTCCTTGTAGAATAATTCATCAGTGGTGTTGTCCTGGCTGAGTGGTTGATAGTAGACTCCCATAACAACACCCACTTTATTTGCTTTCCCCTTCACCCTTACCCAGAGGCTCTCAACCGTGTTGTCACCAATACCAACAATTCAACCCCTCCCTTACATACAGGGCTACCTCCTCACCTCACCTGCCCTTCCTATCTCTCCTGAAGAGCCTATAACCATCCATCACAGCACCCCAGTCATAGGACTCATCCCATCAGGTTTTGCTTATGCCAATGACATCATAGCTCTGGGACTGGGCCAAAGCTTCTAGCTCCTCTTGCTTATTCCTCATGCTGCATGCATTAGTATAAAGACATTTCAAATGCACTCACTGTGTACTGAGCACATCATGGACCTCACCAGCACACCGTCCCTCAAACATTGGCGTGCCACCCCCAGGCTTATATCTAGCAAGCCTGGTTTTATCCCTTTCCCCCTTCAAATCTAGTTTAAAGCTCTTTCAGTGAGCACTGCTAACTCCTGCACAAAGATCCTTTTCCCCCTTTGAGACATACACCACGTCTGTTGCCAGCAGGCCTGGTGTCATGTAGATCAGCCCATCAAAAAACATCAAATTCTGCCAGTGACACCACTCTCGGAGCCAGGTATTGATCTGCTGGGTCTTCCTGTTTATTTCTCCATCATTCCCTACAACTGGAAGGACAGAGGAGGACACTACTCCTGATCCCTTAACAAGTCATCCTAAGGGCCTGAAGTCTCGCTTGATTGCCCTTGGACTTCTTACTGCAATTTCATCACTGCCTACATGAAAAATCAATAATGGATAATAATTCAAGGGCCATACCAGAACAGGAAGTTTTCTTGTCACATCTTTAACCTGGGCCCCAGGGAGGCAGCAGACCTGCTCTTCTCTAAAAGATCAGACTGCAGGTGTTTTTGTTCCAGGTGGTTTTGTTCCACCTTTAGAACACTGGCTTGGTCTACAGCACAAGGTGAAAGATGTCATGGACTTCTGAGGGTGCAGTTCCACAGCAGCTTACACTGGTCCAAGTCAGATGTGCTGCAGCTCCCCCTTAATCACATGGCCCTGCCCCCTGCTTCACAGACACAGCTGCTCGGAAGTCATGCAGTGACCCAGTTCAGGGAGCTGAAAATTCATAGAATTAAATAATAAATCCAGTTGGAAGGGATCTTGTGAGTTTGTCTAGTCAGGTGCAACACTGAACTGAGACGTTTGCTTGTGTCTGTGTGCACTTGGCTCCTGAAAACCTCCAGGAACTGATATTCCACAACCCCTCCAGGCAACCTGCTCCATTGCTTGGCTGCCCAGCTCCCTCAGCCTCTCCTCACAGAACACGTGCTTCAGCCATCCTGGCATGACGGCTTTTCCCTGAACTTGCTCCAGTTTACCCATGTTTTTCTTGTACAGGAAGAACCGAAACTGGACTGTATTACTGCCAGAGGTCCTTCCCACCCAGGCACAGGACTTTGGATATATCCTCGTTGAATCTAATGAGGTTCCCATCGCCCACTCAGGTCCCTCTCAGTGACAAACTTACACTCAGGAATACCGACCCCACCCCCCCGCTGGAGTCATTCACAAACGTAATGGATTCCTTTCTTATAGCATCGAGGCTCTCACAAATTGGAACTTAAGAAACACAAAAATATGTATTCTGGGTCAGAGCTTACCTAACCCAGAAACCTGTCTCAGCATATTTACGGCTTCAGGATTTCCTGAACTAGGCACAGCTGGGATATATTTAGTAGCCCCCAGCGTATTTTCCTTCCAGCCTCCATCTGAATTCTGTGACCATTTTTGTCACCCACAACACCCAGCTGGAAGGAGTTCTACAGTTCAAGTTCCTCCTGTGTGGAAAAAAACATCTTTTCTCTTTGTTATGAGTCTGCCTTCTGCAGTAAAGCACTTTAGATGCCTTCAAATGATCTTTGGTCATTCATGTCAGGGAGATATAAGATCATCACACTTACTGTTGTTCTCTTTGCTACGTACCCTGCTTCAGGAGCTGAGTCAGCTGTAGCAAATGTGAATCAGCACCTTTCCCGCCTCAGTTCACAGCCTGAACTCTAAATTTACCTGACCATCACTTTTCCTGATACTCACATAAACTGTGGAACGCACAGCAGGAGATGGAAAACTCTTAAATTACTCTCACATGTATCCCCAAGACCTGCCTAAACACACAAAATGGAACAGTGTTTTTAAACAGTATCTTTTGGGCTGCTTTGCCAAGCGAGAATAGGATCATGAAACATTTTGGATACTTGTCCTTAATGCTGTCTTCTATAGTGCAGATCTGCATCTCCAAAAACAGTTGTATGAAAAGCAAGCAACCCGTGGTCAGTAGTCCAGTTCTGCATTGCCTGGGAAAATCACAAACCTTCAGCGCAGAACTTTAGTACAGAGGTCAGATAAACTGACTTTCCCACCCTTTCACAGCTGCAGTCACAGCCTGAGCTGCCGGCAGGGAAAGCTGTTCAGAGGGCATAAGCCTTCCACACCAGCATGAACAGCACAGACACCTGCTTATTAGCATGTAGTTGAGTCATGCTCTCAATTACATGATGGGCTGTTATTTTTCAGCATGGTGCTGTGTTTTTCTTCCGTGATAAGCCTTTGGGGTCACAGCATGTCAAAGACATTGTCTTACTGAGAGAGTTAAAACTCAGAAGGGTAGGTCTCTATCCTATTACTAGCGTTTCACAAACTCAAAATAAAGTTAGTGCTGTGTCAGCAGATTAGCTGCTGATCCAAAAGGGGTGATTTCTTAAGTTACAGGGTAGAAAGAGAAAATAAAATTGCTATCACTGCCTCAGCTGAAAGAAAAAAAAAAAAAAAAAAAACACAACAAAAAAACAAACTGCTTTTTCCTTTCATGAAGAAGGTCTCATACTTACTTCATATCATTTTCCTGATAGTGAATATCAGCACTGGAAAATGAACAAAATCATCTAATTGATGAGAACATTTAACAATTTTGTAAGATGACATGGTCCATAATATTACACTTTCTTTGTGACAAGAAATAAATGTGCCTCATAATTTTTTCCACATTCCATCAAACCCAAATAGGAGTAAGACTATCAATAAAGGTTTTTGACAATGATAAATACGTATCCATTTGACAAGCTTATGCAACATTTTTCCCCAACAGTGCTCACAATGGCTATTTTTTTCTTTGCTTGTTTTAGTAATATATACTACTAGTCTACATAATATTTACTAAAATAAACAGGGAAAATATGAGATAAGAATTTACCCTTGTCTGTTTAGATTTAATTGCTCTGCAAAACAGAAAAGCTTGCTTTGTTTTGTGGAACAGAAGTGGAAAGCTAAAACATGCTTTTTTAGGCATCAAAGGAGGAAACCAGGAAAACAAACAAGCCACTGCTGGCAGTCTCAGGAGACATTCTGCTTGTGGAGAAGCAATGAGACTAGAATGCCTCTGAGACTACTGAGGTGTGACTCCTATATCTTATTTACAATAGTTCAACACAGACTACTGCCAGCATGTGTATCAGGTCACTATGTGGTACGAAAAATGGCAGCATCAGTTTCCTTTCATTGGTATAGCCCAAATTTTGAGCTATATTAGCACCACTTTCAGCTGGTTTCCTGGTCTGTAATTCCACTGTGTGTCATCAAAATTCAGTTCTAACCAACTGGAGGTGGCCATTCCTGGGCTCAAAGACATCTTCCTGGTGCTAACTGGTCAGAAACAATTTTGCTGACTTCTATACCAACTAGGACTGAAGAAAGGAAAAGGCATTCAGGGGCAATGCACAGCATAGGGAAGGGACAAAAACTGTCTGCTGCATAAATTAGAAGTCCTGAGATCATGCTACCACATACCTCTTTTTCGTAAGAAAATTGTGTTCTAAACAAAGGTAACTAAGATGAAATCTATGTTTGACGGGGAAAAACTTTTTAGCAGGGCCTGTAGTGACAGGACAAGGGGCAACGGTTTTAAACTGAAAGACGGGAGATACAGACTAGACAGAAGGAAGAAATTCTTTACAGTGCAGTGGTGAAGCATTGGAACAGGTTGCCCAGAGAAGTGGTCGAAGCCCCATCCCTGGATACATTCAAGACCAGGCTGGATGTGGCTCTGAGCAACCTGATCTAGTTGCAGATGGCCCTGCCCTGGGCAGGGGGGGTGGACTAGATGGCCTTTAGAGGTCCCTTCCAGCTCAGATTATTATGATTCTATGATTCTATGTTGCTTTAATAAATTGTTTGATATATGTTATGTTATTACTGCATATGAAGAAGAAGGGGGGTGGTTTGAGAAGTCCTGAGTGGGGAAAGTAGAGTTACAGCAGAAGGAGAACTAAAGAAGAGTCTAATGGAGATACTGAATGAGCAGTTAAGTCCCAGTTGTAGCTCCAGTTAAGTCTTAGATCCAGATCCCATCTTACTTACTATTTTCATTATGAGCTTCGAAATAAAGAAAGTGTGTGCTAATGAAATTTGCAGCTGGCCTGAACAGAGGCTTTATTAAAAGAGAGGCAGACCGGAATATAGAAACAATCGGATGAGTTCACATATTGGAATGCAATGAAATTATGAACTAATAAACAAGCAGCTACAATGTCAGAGCTCATCAGCTGGAAATATTAGTCTATCACAGAATCATTATATGGCTCTGAGAAAAGGCACATACAATACTAGGGTGGATTATGTCAAGTACATCTAGAAGACCAGTATGAATGTACATGGCAGCTGAAACAATGTACAATTTTGTATTAAGAAAGCAATACTGAAACAGGCACAGACAAGAACTGTTAGCATTACTGAGAAAATGAGGAGTCTACTTTCTCAGAGGAGACTATTACAGTTGACGTGGACAATCATGAAGGCCTCCATGAAGGCAAATCATACAGCCCTCCATGAAGGTACCATGAAAGTTTGCACCTCCTTCAAGCACTTCTTCCCGTCCTGCCATCTGTAGTAGTCAAGTAGTGTTGTAGAGAAGGTAACTCCAAATATGTTTTGGTATACAAGTATTCAGATGTTAAATACACAGATTGACTGACTGGGATATACTACTTTAGTGGAAGTAATGCACCTCAACTTTTTATCTGGGACTCATGACTTACATTTGGAAATTTAAGAATGAAGAAAAACACAAAAGGTTAAAAGTGTTGTTTGTTCAAATTGCAAACAGGCCTACAAAGCCAACCAACCAACGAAACAAACAAACAAATACCTCCCAATAATAAATACACAAAATGAGACTATACCTAATAATAATAAACCTTCTTAATTGTCCTAGGTATCTTTCACATGCTTAATGTCAAGTCTTAGGGAGTAATTCATAGCCCACCATCTGAACTCTGTTTCTGAGAAATTAACCTTGTCTCTGTGTTATAGCCTTACAAAGTACCATCCCAAAGATCTCTTCCAACTTAATCAATTAACCACTGGCAGAGAGGGAATCTTTTGAATTATCAAAGAAATACTTGGGAATACACATCCTTTTTATACTTAATTTTGGAAAACTACTGCACTGTAGGGTTTTTTTTTAGTTTTTCAAGATTGTTTGGATGCCTGGGAAACATTTAGATGTTCACAGGACTATTGCTTCTTTTTGATCACAAGGTCAAGTGAAATGTAATTTCCACTGGTCTTTCTTTTTTCAGTATAATATAACCTGTAAAACCTTTTCTTTCTAGTGCAACCTGTATGTCTTAGTAAGTACAGAGTGTACAGAAACCACATCAATCTTACAGTTTATGCTATATTCCTAGCTTTATGGACACCATGAAATTGCATACCATCAACCCAAACAACAAGCCTATTAACAGGGCACTTATATTAAGCGTATTTCCACCCCATTTGTGGTCATTTTTGGGAATTCATTATGTCGTGAAAGCTAAAACAGCCTGATGTATTCAAACTGGTAAAATAGCAGTTGCAAAAATACATTGCCTCTCTCTGTAAGTACTGCAGAATGATAAATGCTAAGGAGGAATGGATAGCAAAATAATATTGGCACAAGAACAGACAGCTATTAACTACTAGTGGAATTTTGAAGTTTTGTCACCATCCAAGAACAAAACTCTTGTAAAGTTTGAAGTAACTGAAGTCAAAACTTCAACAGTTTTAAGACAAAATTGCAAATTCATGAAATACTTTTGGTATTGGATGCATTTGTTTCTGTAATAAAAAAGGTGCGTACCCCTAGTCCAACATTCCCGTGAGTACTCCTAATCTGCTTCAATAACAAGTTGTACCAGCTTCCTGCAGCCACTGCTCTTTATTGTCTCTGCCACTGTAGAACCAGAGCATACAGGTATAATTGTACATTTCAGCATATTTCCCTTTAGAGTCTATAAAACCTGCTACTACTCTTCTAATTTTGAAGTAATGTTATTTACATATGCTCAACAGAATTTGATGCATTTACACATGCTTAACAGAATTTGATCTGCTTGCTCATTTCCTGAACACCCCAGTTTCATTACCCATGTTTCCAGACTCCACTGAAAGCTAACTCAGTGACAAGACTCACATTAATTTCAGTGGGACCAGAGTTTCAGAAATTAAATGCTGCCTCTTCAGTGTTATCATTTCTATATCCCCACAGACAACCTTCTGCTCAGTGAGAGCTCTGTCATCTCCTACAGCATTCAGACTGAAAAGCTCTGACACCTCTCCTGCCTTCGCTTCTGGAATGGCCTTCAGACCACTGATGTTCATAGACACTATGTTAAGACTAGACTCACTTTTCCTTGAGTCACATTTGAGAACCTTTGTAAAAATATTAAATTATAGCCTAGCAAAGAGCTGTGTAACATACTGACAGAAGAACAAAGGATAACTACGTACATACAAGCATATATACATAGATTGATTGGTCACATTTCTCACATAGTGCATACATAGGTGAAAGGAAGTCTGTCATAGGTTCAGAAGACAGAGCACCTGACTCCACACATGCCATAGACTCAGGTGCTCTGGAAATTAAACAAATTGTATCAATGCTAAAATATTACATACTAGATTAAGGTACCTTAAACAGCACTGGTACAGCCTTCTGCTTGGTAGACTCCTAGGGGTCAAGATTTGAGCTTGTCCATGAAAGCATAATGGACCATACCTTTTTTAGGTCAGCACTGTCTCTCCAGTGGGAGATGACTGAAGAAAGAAAGAAAGAAAGGAAAACCCCAAAGTGTTCACTATACCTTTTCAGAGTCCAGCTATTCAGGGCTTTACTGAGGTAAAGGTGGTTTTGTACATTTTTGATAGTCTTAAAATGAATTTCACAAATTTGCTGAATTTGCTTCTGGAGACATGGTTTGTCAGCACTCTGAACATACTTTCACAGCTTGATGAGGTGCAATGTGGAAACATCTGAGAAGACCCCACCTGCTAGTTTCATTTGGTGCCCACTACTTCTCACTGGGAACACACTGCTCCACAGACACCTTCTTCGCATGCGCGTGATTTCAGAGACCTGAGCACATCCACCTTCCACCATCGCTTTTCCAGGCTGATGAGTTTTTGTCTAAATAGCTACTTCTCATATGGAAAGCATGCAGTACCCTTGTTTTGCATCTCTATTGTTTTTCCATTTCTGCTGTGTTATTTTTCAGATGAAGAAACAAGGATTGCACATTGAAGATTTCAGAACAGCACCACCGATTTATACAACCATGCAGCAATGCCTGCGCTTCTGAGCTGTGTGAGTTACACAATAAAGCCATGCAGCATCATTTTCTTTCTTTTTTTTTTTTTTAAAAAAAAAAAAGATGTGCTGCTTCTTTCTCATTGTAAATCTCCTTATACTCACTAATTCTGTTATTATAAATTTTATCAGTTTTTCCTAGGAAAGACATCAGGTTTTTTCTGTTCCTTCCTTCCCTTTGGTATCACACTTGCGACACGCCAGCCTTCTTGCTCCAAAGCCATTTCACATAAGGGTGAGCTTATTATGGTTAATAGCAGAGTTGCCCTCAAGTAATTGCAGATGCTTCAGTACCGCCTGGCTGCACCCATTTGTTAATCTCCGCTTTGTTGGCTTTCTCTGTTATTTTTTCGCACTTCAGACACTGCAGTTTGAGCCACCAGAGAGTCCAGAGGACACGGGTTCTCTACTGCACCTTCCTACAAAGTAACATTCTTCAGAGAAGCCTCATGCTGGACATAGACACACACCGTCTCAAGGTGAACACAGACACAGAAATTTCACGTATTGTTTAGCTTTTCAAAACACTTTTCAGCAACATTGGGCTGCCCCGAGACGCCCCAGCGCCACGCTCGGCGGGGGCTGGCTGAAGAGAGCCCACGCATTTCTAAAAAGGACTTCAGGGCGCCAGAACTAGTTTGCATCCCTGACTTCTACAGCCCCGGCAC
>JMFS01023272.1:0-16436 GCA_000699545.1 Podiceps cristatus
AAACTGTCTTTATCTCAACCCATGAGTTCTCACTTCTCCTCTCACTGAGGAGGGCAGTGAGTGAGCAGCTGTGTGGCATTTAGCTCCCTGACAGGTTAAACCACAACACACACCTATTTCTGAGGTATCTCTGGTGGTCAAATGGACTAGCAAGTACAGTATTCTGAATAAATTAAATAACCCTAAAGAAAGTAATTTCTTACAGTTAACACACCAAATTGTATAGTATGAGATGACAGGATGAAAAAAATATTGTTCCATTGCATTGCATTCTACCCCCACCAGCCAGAAAATACCTTTCATAAAGACTAACCAGACAAGCTACAGCAAGTGTATTTCAGTTTGTGACTGTGCTGCCCTGCTATAACAGGCTGCAACAAAGGTGGAATGTGTATAATATAAAGTGTTCAAATTTGAGAAGTAGTTTCCTTCCAGTGGGTTGAAGTAGGTCAGGGACTTATTAGAAGTCATTAATTTTAATTATACACAAGGGATACTATAAAAGAAAATAATAATAATAATAATGTGATATCACAATCTCAAATCCCATACTAGATGCAGCATCTACAAAAAAAATCACCACTCTGGAAAGTACAGGTCTCTGTGCTGTGTGGTGCACTTTAGGGCAAAAACATTAAAAGGATATTTATGCGTTACAAATATTTTTACAGCTGAAGCACATCTTGTCACACCGTGCATTGCTGTATAACTCCAGGAGGATGAGAATCCATCTAAGGACAGCTTGAACTGTCATCAATGTTCTGTGCAAGAGAGTCTATTGATAAATGTTTAACAATGGCGTTTTCTCAGCAAGGGAGCTCTATTCTGGTATTTCCACATCATTTTAAATCCTGGGGTTTGCCTCTTTGAAAGCCAACTACATTAAGCAGTTGCACATTAAATTATCCACCATCTGTATGCAGCATCTTTCTAAATATTTTAAATGCAGCTGAGGTCCAGGCACTGAATGATAAACTGGAGAAGCAGCAGATCAAATGAGTAATATTCATACTGAGATCAAATCACAAGGGTTGGGGGGGGGGGCAGACCTTGAGCTTGGGAATAGCTGTTAGCTCTTCATTCACAGTTTCTTATGTTCTCTAATCATCAGATCAAATGGAAAGCCAAGGATGGTCAGATAGCTTTAGGGACTTCTTAAACTATTAAAATTCCTTTTTGACTTGTTGGGGAAACCCACACTTAATTATGGGTATCAATATGTTAGAGCTGTGTCAATCTCTGCTGAGCACAGTGTGAACTCTGATATTTTGAAGCTTTTTTTAGCCCCACTTTCCTCATTAGAGCTTGTCATGTCAGTGTCTGGATCTGTAATCCCTTTTGAGGAGTTTCAGAAAAATACACAAAGATGGTCTGAACTAACAAAGCCAACTTTTTACTATTATTCAGTAGTAATAAATTTACCTAGTAGCTCATAAAGTATTCCTCAGTCAAAATCAGCTTTCCTTTACATTCTTTTACTAATTAGTACCACAGAGAGCACAGCAGGCAGCTTCAGAGACTCACCAGTGGGGACACACAGTTGTCCACAGGAGTTTTTCTGACTACAGAGACCATCATTATGGAAGAAGAGGCAGTTCTCAGCAGGATGCAAGAGGGGTGCTCTGCTTAATGGACAATTCTGATCTTTGCATTCACTTTTTAATGCTGCAAGGTCAGTTTGGCTTACACCACTGGCTGAGCAGTACTAGTATACCTTTGCTACCCATCCTACCTGATAAACGTCATGAGATGCAACTGAAAAATATCCCAAGGAGGGAAAGCAAATTTTGTATTGCCCACAGCTTTCTCCACAGTTGTGGACAACATGAAGAAAGGTAAACAGGGCTCAGCTGGCCAGACACATATACCCAGTGCTTTAGCAGCTGCTTTCATGTGTTCTAGGGTATGCTGCCTACACTTCGGCTATGGTGCCAGAAAGCCCAGCTTTCCTGTAATCTG
This sequence comes from Podiceps cristatus, assembly GCA_000699545.1. Classification (NCBI taxonomy): domain Eukaryota; kingdom Metazoa; phylum Chordata; class Aves; order Podicipediformes; family Podicipedidae; genus Podiceps; species Podiceps cristatus. The sequence goes on from JMFS01023272.1 coordinate 1,960, forward strand.
TCTGCCCCACGCTAATGACGTCGATATCTCATATCAGAGTGCATTAAAGGAATCCCTATGATTCACCGTAGCTAGGGATTCCTTCTGCAGCATAACCAGTTCATAGGGGATTATAAAGCATCATTTTAAATCCATATATTACAGACTTGGAAGAAGAGAAATGGAAGGTGTCCATATTTTATGTGTTCATATGATTTTTCTTCAATTCTTAAAACAATCTACCTTGCCAGTTAAACAATTTTAGCTTGAGTTTTTAACCTTAAAAGGTACAAGAAGAAAACATTAGCCAGGTCAAGCCATTTCCAAAAAGTTAAATGTTTCTTGTATCCACAGTGAGATGCTAACTCCAATTGCTAATGGCAGAAAAGCTGAAGAAAAATACAAAACATTTTCAATCAGAAGACTGGAAGTTATCTAAGAATTAAGCTCTGAGGCCTATGGGAGTGATATCTAAGCCTTCCTTTCTATTCAAAATGTATTTTATTTTTTAAAAGTAGGGTTGCTGTGGAAAAAAGGGCATCCTCCTCCCCATGGATCCTGAACACCGTATGGCAATAGCTGTTCTTTTTCATCATTACCAGATTTCCATTCTGATTTCCGACTTAAGCGCTATGGTTTACCACTACGTCGATCCATGGATTATCTCATCAAAAGCATCGTGGCAAGCAGAGAGATGAAAATCCAGGCAACCCAAGTGAGAGCACAATGATGTATATACAAAGTAGGACTATGTTGTCACTGGTCTGAAGACTCTCTGCAGCAGATCCTATAGAATTTTGGAAAGTTGTGAAAACCTAAATATTTAAAATCCATGAACCGGACAGCTGCAGTGGAAATAAAGGATATGGGGGGGGGGGGGGGGGGGGGGGGGGGGAGGAGAGAGGGGGAGCAGGCAACAAAACAAAAATTCTGACGCCATTAATTATGTGATAAAGTAATTTCAATTAAAAATAATAACCTAGTGTTTTGTTTCCTTTTGTCTAACAATGTCAGAGTCTGGAATCCTCAAAAGTACAACCTGGCTGCCAATGGGATAATCTTACTTGGCCCTTTTGAAAATCCCAGCCTCGCAACATAACAAAGCAGATGTAAGTACATTATCTACCATTTGGGGATTGTTCACAAGAATAGCCATCACAATCTCAGCCTAGAAAACAGAGGCCATGTAATATGGGCTCAAAAGTACATTGCACATAGTACAAAAGTACACCCTGCCCCCTCCCTCCACCAAAGGACCTATACTGAAGCCTGCATGTCCAAGCACATGTGGGAACTTAGTATCCACCATTTCCACCGAGGTATTTTGCAGGTTTTGGTGCCTCCATGGAGTACTCGATGCTTTGGAGGCTGCTCCACAGACAAAAAGTCAGAACAGCACAAACAGTGCTCAGAGTCAAATCGGGTACACTGAAAATCAGAGCTTAAGGGGGGAAAAAAGCACTTTAAATAGACTCCATAAATACCCATAATAATACATGGTAACAAACAGATAGCAAAACACCCAGCTTTCACAAATACCCATATTTCCTAAATTTTGTCATAGATGGGATAGGTACAGCATTACAAATCATACTGAACACACAACCAACAGACCACAACATAAGGAGGTTGTGCCCACGGTCAGGCATATCAGAGATACTCTCGAAGTCTAAACTCATCCGTCACTTGTTTTGACCCTACCAGCAGTCATAAATAAAGTTTCCAAAAGGGAATAAAATTACCCTGAAAGTCAGGAATTATGAAAGAAATTATTATATTTCTATAATAAAAATACTTTTTTATATGTATGTATAAAATATGTACACAGAAACATATTCCATATCTTTGGCCCTTTTTCTTTGCTTTTTGGCAGAGTGGTTAGTGGTTTATACTTCCCCACTGGGGAGGCTACCCAAATTATCTTTCCAAACTGATATTCTTACTGACTTACATTAAACAAGATGAGTTTTAAGAAAAGCACAGCTTAAAGAGAATAAGATCACTCAAAGAAACAGAGAGATCTTGCAGAGGTTTCCTACATGTACATCACTATATTATTAACGTCTCCATTTAAAGGAGAGAATTAGAATATTGAGGAAAGCTTTCTAAAAACAGTTCAATATTATTTCTTATTGAATTGTTCCCTATTTCCTACATATAGAGAGAGGACATTTCTCCTGACATTTTCCCCTTTCTTCCTATAACTCATACTTTCTTTCCTCAGATCTTTCAACATCTTGTAGTTCACTCCTGCTTTCTTCTTGATGTTCTCTCTTTCCTCCATGTGAACATCTCCTTCTTCCCAGATATCCCTTTTCCTTCACACCCAGTTTCCTAACCTTTTCTCACTCTCACTCTCCCTTCTTAACCACAACTTGACTGAAATGAGAAGAATGGACGGCAATGAGTTTCTAAAGAGCTGTGTCATGGTTTAGCCTCAGCCAGCAACTAAGTACCGCACAGCCACTCATGCCCTAGTGGGATGGGGGAGAGAATTAGAATCACTCTGAATGTTCCCCCCTTCCTTCCTTCTTCCCCCAGCTTTATATGCTGAGCATGATATCGTATGGTATGGAATATCCCTTTGGCCAGTCTGGGTCAGCTGTCCTGGCTGTGCTCCCTCCCAGCTTTCAGTGCACCTCCTCACTGGCAAAGCCTGGGAAACTGAAAAGTCCTTAACTAAGTATAAGCACTACTTAGCAACAACTCAAACATCAGTGCATTGTCAGCATTATTCTCATCCTAAATCCAAACCACAGCACTATACCAGCTACTGGGAAGAAAATTAACTCCATCCCAGCCAAAACTTGGGCCCTAAAGAGCTGATTTAGGAGTCTCAGTTCCAGCTCTGCTTCTCCTCTTCAGCAGCCTACAGTTCAGAGGTACTCAGTGTTTCCACTTGGCCCCATAGAAAGGGCAAAGGGGAACTCTTCTTCTGTGAAATAAGGCTGGACAAGGACACTCCTCACTCTCGTCTACTGAGAAGGCTTCATTCCCCAAAATAGGCATTTTTGCTCTGACTGCATTGGGAACACATCCACAAAGTCAGCAAAAGCAATATTTGATGTAGGAAAAGAGCCTGTATTGGATGAGCATTTCACATCATTTCTGCAAATTCTCTTTTTCCCTATTTTTATTCATTGCAATTTAAGTACAAATCAGTTTACTGTTATCACCACCATACAGCCTTGTTGAGTGCAAGCCTTAGCCTTCCTGGCTAGTGCAATGGAGATTTCCTCCCTAGCTGTGACTCTCCAATATCTCTAAGCCCAAATACAGATGATATATAAGTCCTTTTTTAAGGTTCTTAAAAGTCCTCCTCAGTTAGCTTGATCCTGTAAGTCTGGCCCCACCACGAACCCCCTACTTTGGCAGCTCGGCAGGATGCTGAAAGAAGAGGGTGTGAGCAGCTTTCAGTAAGCTCAAAAAGCTCCACCACTCATTTCTTCCCATTTCAGCATTCCCAGTAACACCCCATATTTCTGACAGGATGCCCGTAGTCAGAGGCAGAGCTTGCTGAAAACCATTTTCCACTGCCCTGAGAAGCAAGTTCTCTGCCTGCCTTCACGCCCAGTTACCAACGCACCTTTGCCACACAGCACAGCCGGGCAGTGCTTCAGCAGGCAGCCAAGGGAACCTCGGCCCTGGGGCTCCATACAAACCTTTGCTTTCACCTGAAAGGGGGTGAAAACGCTCATGTCAGCCCACAACATATTTCACAGAATTCAGTGTCTTTATTTGAGTAAATGGGAAAACAACTGGTCTTATTCTGACCAAATATTGTGAACATTTATATGCCTAGACTGCTGAAAATGTTTCCTTTGACTGATACAAACCACCTGTTTTTCAGCTTGAGTACAGATCTTTTTTGAGAGAACCCCATGTTTCCCAGATCATGTTTTAGTCTGCAGCTACTGTATGCAGCTCACTGATGCACTATACTATCAGGAGTCTTTAGAAATCTCTTTTTGTATACTGTGCACAAATGATTTGTATTAGGACCTAGAGTACCGCTGTACCACTTCTGAATACTATAGCAGCATTTGATGAGTGAACATCTTTTATTTTGAAATTGTCCTCCCTCAGTCTGTTGCTGCATATGTTAAAAGACCCCATCAAAAGCAAAATTACACTAAACTAGATTTAGAAGTGTCAAGTGCATTGAATAAACATTGGAGACATCAAAAGCCTGAGTGGATGCTCCTGATGACAAGTGGTGTGGTAATGCCAGACCATGCTGAGCCTGATACAATTCCATTTCTATCTACTTATTGAAGTTGCTTCACAAATATACTTCTGCATATCAGTGTTACCTATCCACTTTCAGGCACTGGAAGAGTTGGTTTAAAATTGCCAGCTGAAAGAAATCAACATATTTTTCCATGGAATATCAATGTCATCTATATTTTAAAAAAAAAAAAAATAAAAAAAGAAAACAAAAAAACAAACAACCCCAGCCCACACAACTTTAAAGCATTTGTTTTTGATGTCTTTAGACTGTCTTCTCTTTCACAGTTTTTAGATCTTACTTTTTAATCATAAAGGCAACAAAGCACTGAGGTTTATTGGAACAGAATTTGCGGGCTCTGTCTGGCATGTGGGCTGCCTATGTAACATATGGTGAAATTAAGCACCTTGGAATGGGTTTCACATGATACTTCCTGAGCTAACCAGTGGAAAATACGAAGCAAGAGATGTGTCCAAGATTTCTTTTTTTTTTTTTTGGTGTAGGTGGAACCAAGACTGCAGTTAATAGCCCAAAAATCATCTTCCACACATAAGACCAGTTCACGCTTCTCTCCAAAAAACAAGTCTGGAGGACAACGTTGCCGTATCTATTTACTTTTTAAAGAAAAGCTAGTTGCCACAAAGCCTACACTTATTTGCTTGCATCTTCACTCTTAGTTGGGAGCCCTTCTTTCGCATAGAGCTGATGACCCCCCTCAAGTCCCTTTTCTCTAGCCTAGAAACCAATACAGCAAGGGTCATAGCAAAAGCCAAAGCATGAAAGACAGCTCTTATGTCACCTTCAGCATGCATACAGACTAAACCAGATCTCCCGGAGGATTGCTCTAACACTGGCCAGACTGAGATGGGGAGGACCCTCTCACCCTCCCGTGGCAGCAGCACCCTGTGTGGATGGCTTGCATAAAGCTGGAGAACAAACAAGCGCAGCAGACATCATTGCACAGCTTGGCAATACGTCTGAGCTGGGGCAGGTCCCAGGATCTGGTCTTCACTTCCTGAAGTACATTTGACACTGAATAAATATTATTTGCCAAACATGTAGGCAATAAGCTAACTGCCAAGGTGGCAGCCCCTGTGGGGAAAGGCAGGCACAGAACTGTAAATGCTAAGAGAACTTTACTGGCCAAAATTAGACACTAGAAGTTTCACAGATCCAAGAACATCTTTACAGATCACAAACTGAGATGTCTGAGTGGCACTTTAGGCACATAAGAGGGTTGTGTGAGGTCTTACTTATCTTATCTGGGTTGGGTAGTCCAAATATAACTCTTCAGATTTAGAAAGACAATTAAGAGGTCCAGTTGAATTATGCAGTTTCCAAACAAATCTGCAAATATTCCATGTCATATATCTGGAGAATTGCGATTTCACTCCCTATTAGGATAAGAGAAGTTTCTGCCTGACAGAATTCCCCATACAATTGAATGAAGTTATTTTCTATATATTTGAACATCAGTCTTATCTATTATTTCTGAATGTTTTCCCCTTACACTTTATATAATATATATCCTTTCCACTCACGTAGTTTGGCTAAACCAGTAATTAACAATATTTTACTCAAGAGAGAGAAAAAATTTGCCTTTATATACCCATGTGTCACAACAGTCAAACTCTAACGAAGAGAGTGAATGGTTTCAAATATACTTCTCCACGTACAGAGAAGAGTTTTTTACAGAATACGCAAGAATGAAAACAGAGTTACTATCAGTGCTTTTGCTGGCAGCCAATAACCCCTGAGCCCCTGTACCACCTAGGGTGTCAAAGAGAAGGGCACCTTCAGAGCTTGCTCTCTGCGCTGCTCGATGGACACGAGCCTCAGGGCTGGAGTCTCTGGAGCCTGCTCTGTCCTGCAGTTGACCGCAGAGCAAAACCTTTTTTTCGGACGGGCAGTTGGCTGCAGAAACCCAGGCCCTCACGTCGGGCGCTTTGCCTTGCTAGCCAGCACACGGGGAACCAGAGGTGAGACCAGAGCCTGGTTCCTCACCCCCACGCAGCCTCGCGGGAGGCAGAGCACGGCTGTAGTGTCACGGCCGGCAGCAGCAGAAGGGCTCACCCCACTATAGCAGAGGCAAAGGCTTTGCATATTTCTTTGTACGCCGAGAATGAAAACCCCTTCTGAGCTTCTGCAGCTCGGGTGGGTGCTAACGCTGCTGTCCCTTGGTTCAGTCCTGTGGGATCACAGCCAGGGGCTGCACGCAGAGAGAGCAGACCAGGGTACCATGCTACGCTTCACCAGAATGCACGGAGCATCTCGTGACCGCATCAACAAAAGACAGCATTTCTGGGGCACTATATTTACTTTCCTTCTAGTCAGGGATACATCAGTGACAACAAGACACTAAGTGCACAAGTAATACCATCACATTAAAGCTCATAGATTAAGTTATTGGGGAACAAAACGGCTCAGCAAATACCGGTAGCTGGCTAGACAGGGCATCATTTAAATCTCTGCACAAGAGCTAGGCCAGCCACATTATACTATCACTTTTTCCACATGGCAGTTTTTATTTTCCCTCTCCCACACCAGGACTGCTCATTTCAAAGCACAAACTACTGATATTATTAGTGGTATTTTCTCAACTTTTCCTAAAATCAAGGAAACAAACAGCAAAACCCTCTTCAGACCTCTGTTTCACAGTTTGGTTGTGTACATGTCACACAATACAGAAAGCGCTACCAAGAAGCCTTTATGCATGAAAATTACTGGGTTGTCTTTTTGATGCCATTTCACCATAAACTTTGGAAATCTCCACTCTACAGAATAAGCTTCCAGGAAGATAATTAACAATCAGGCTTTCATGTGATATGATCATCAGCCTCTCCTTGCCATAGTTCTTGAAGCTATAAAACTAAACTAATGCATATTTCCTTTGTTCCCTAAACTGACTGCTCAGAAAATAGGACGCTCAAGTCCCAAACTCTGTACGTTCACTAGCTAAGTGTTTATTAGGGTCAAGGAAGCTTTTCTCAGACATGGAATTTTACCTGAAAGCAGCAGTTGAAGAATCAGAATCAAACAGATGATCAGCAATGTGATCTTCTCACACACATCTTTTTTAAAGCTTCTGTATACACGCCTACATATTCTCAAGAAATAAGGAGCACTTGAGATTCTTCTCACACTGCATCAATTTCCACATCTTATCTCGCTTCAGCTCATACCTGCTGCAGAAATGGAATCTAAAAAAAAAATTAACATGCTCAAACCTACCAGTTAATAATAAATTCCTAGCATATAGTCAGAACAGGTTAATTTGGTTTACCAATTTGGAATGCAAAAAGCAGCAAGTTAAACATTGAACTTTCTCTCAGAATGTGAAAAATATATTACCTTTTTTATTGACTGTAAACATTCAATCTAAAGAACAGTTGGAAGGTAGAGTCTGGAATACCTGCTTTGATTAGTCAACAGATGCTCTACAGAGCCCAAACTTACTTATTCCCAGAGTTTTGACTTTTATCGTTAACTCAAACAATAACAAAATAGAAACATAGGCTTCTTTTTTTTTCCCCAACTGACTACATCAGCAACAGATCTCTAAAAACTACCTCTGCTCTAATACTTGATTATATCTGCTTCAGGAAAAGTTTCCTATATCTCAGATAATTTCCACCTGCTTGTATGAGTCACTTGTTAGTACAGCTGCTTCTTAATGGTAGTGCCTTGCAGCTGAGATAAGAGTGAATTCAACGACTAAAGCTCAAGAGGTGATTTGATAGTGTAACACATTAGTTTCTTCCACTGATAGAAAACTTACTTTATTATATAAATAAAATCATTACATGATCCAGTAGCTAAAATGAGGAAAGTGAAAAATTAGAACTAGAAATAAGATAAAGATATTTAATGCTGAATATAACAAATAATTGGAAAATTGTTCTGGACTCTACTTCTTGATATCTAGTGTAAGATGACGGAGTATAGAGCCCAGACTTCAGATCCACAGACTTCAACCTATTCAGGAAACCCCTGGGTGTGATCCTATGGAAGCTCTGAAAAGTAAAGGAGTTCAGGGAAGCTGGCGGGATTTTCAGACAGCGTCCTACAAGTACAAGACTAGTCTTTCCCAATATTCAGGAAGACCAGCAAACTTATCAGAAAATCTACACGACTGAGCAGGGAACTTATAGTGTAGAGACATTAAAAGGCAATATAAAAGAGGGGGATCCAGGGACCAGGTACGGGAATTTAAAAACATTGGTTAGGGAGGCAGGAATGGTGTCAGAAAATCCAAAGCTCACCTACAGCAGTAGAAAGGACATCAAAAGCAGCAGAAAGAGCTTCTATCAATACATTCATAACAAAATGCTGAGCAAGGACAATGTGGGCTCATTGCTGAAGGGGGTGGGTGATTTAGTAACAGCAAACACAGATAAGGCAGAGATACTTGGTGACTTCTTTTCTCCAGTGCTCACCAACAAGGTTTCTCAGGCCTCTCTGCTTAGTGAGAGGGTTCACAGAGGAAAACAACTTGCAGTGGATGAGAATCAAGTCAGCAACTACTTGAGATAAATCATCCTGTGCATGACCATGGACCCTGTTGGGCTGCAGCCAAAAGTTCTGAGAGAACTGACCAATATCCTTGTTAGATCACTCTCTATCACCTTTGAAAGGCCATGGGGACTGGGAAAGGCGTCCCATGACAGGAAGAAAGCAAATGTTGCACCCCAGCTTCAAAAAATGTGAAAAGGGGAACTAGATCCAAATTGACCTCACCTCAGTCCCTTTAAAAAATCATGGACTGTCTTCTTGGAGTACATCTCTGGACACATGAAGAAGAAGATGAATGGAAGCAGTCAGCATGGATTTACCAAGGGCAAACCCTGCCTGGCCACCCTGATTGCTCTCTGCAATATAGTGACTGGGTCTGCGGTCAAGGAGAGAATGGGGGATGTCATTTACCTTTACTTTAGCTTTTGACACTCTCCCATACTATTCTTGTATCCAAATTACAATCTAACAGCCTGGTGGTGAACAACTAGACAGGTAAAAATCCAGCTGGATGATCAGGAGAGGGTCATGATTAAGGAGCCATACCCCATCTGGAGGCTAGTAACAAGTTGAATACCACGGGGGTCTATCCTGGCACCCATCTGTCTAACATTCTTACCAGTGACCCACAAGTCACTGAGAGGATGGAGTGCACTCTTACCAAGTTTGCAGAGTACACCAAACTGTGGGAAATAGTGGATATGCACAGGGCAGGATTGACATATAAAGGGACCTGGACAGGCTTGGAAACCAGGCCAACAGGATCCTCATGAAATTCAACAAGCACAAAAGCAAATCTCTGCATCTAGGAAGGAAGAGCTCCTTGATGATGAATGGGGAGCAGCTCTGAAGAAAAAGCCCTGGGGCTCTGGAAGACAGCAGTATGAGCCAGCAGTACCCTGCCAGCAAAGAGGTCCAGCAGCATCCTGGGCTGTAGTAACAAGAGCAGTACATCAAGGGAAGAGTTTATCACCCTCCATTCATCACTTGTTAGAACACATTTGGAATATTATGCGAAGTTATAGGTCCCCCAGTACGAGACAGATACAGGTAAACCACACCAAGTTCAGCAAAGGGCCACCATGATGGCTGGGAGCTGAAGCTCTTGCCCTGTGAGGAGAGGCTGAGGGAGCTGGGACTGTTCAGCTTGAAGCAAAGTTGCCTCGAGGGGAACTGAACAACAGCCCTCCAGCAACAGAAGATGCGGCCAGACTCCACAGTCATGCATGGTGGCAGGGTGAAAGACAACAGGCAAAAGTTGAAACAAGAAAGGTTCAGATTGATAGCAGGAGAAACTTTTTCACCATAAGGACGGTCAGGCAGTGCAACAGGTTGCCTAGAGAGTCTCTCTCCATCCTTGGGGGTTTTCACGGTCTATCTGGATGAAGACCTGAGCAATTGGTCTGATCTCATAGCTGACCTTACTTTGAGTAGGAGGCTGGTTCATCCCACCTTACTGGTGACAGGACTGAGCTTTAACTTAAGTTGTCCTCAGTGCTCTCTGTAGTTCATGAAAAGAGACAGGAACCTCCATGGGGTAATTCATATCTAAATGGACTGATAAACCTCTACTGGAGACCTATTTGTCTCCAGTGACTGCAGAGAGAGCTTAGATTAAAGTCACAGCCTCAATAATATTCAGAAATCTTTCTGTGTAACAAAGAACCAGCAAATATTTGACTCAATTCTTGTTTAAATTTGGAATTTAAATTGAAGTAGGCATTATCTGACCTGATTTTAGTCCTTCTCTATGTCCTGACAGAGGAAAGTAAATATAACACAGTCATTGCAAACGTACAAGATCCTAAACCTGTACAGATTTTGTTGCTGGCTTAGGAATTGCAGCTGCACAGTCAGGTGTTGGGGTTACTTTCTCTAAGACTTCCTGTGGGGAAAAGAAGGTGTATTAAATTTCATTCAGTAAATCATGAAAATGATAAAGGAGATCTACAAAATATTGCTGAACCTTAAAAAGCAAACGGACATGAAAGATCTCATAGTAAATAAAGAGACTTCCAACTGTATGGACAAGAATATCATGCTGCGACAGCACAAAATAGGGAATTTGAATTAAACCAAGAAATAACTCCCACAATATCTTAAAATACGCATATATGCATATGCACAGAGTTTAGAAATAGACCACAGCAAGAACGGATGTCCACATCCTCTCGATAAGGGAACCTACTCCACTCTGCAGCAGTCCCGGTGGCTCCCCTCACTTCAAAATGCCAAGGAATTTCTTGGCTCCTCATGCATCCTTATTTTGATCCCATAATATGGGCAGTAAATAAGGTAAGGCACACATGCACCTCTCTTTGCTAAGGCCCAGTTTATGGAGGTACATGGCATTCTCACATGAGGGGCACCACCAGCCCTAAAGACCACTAAAAAAGTGAAGAATGTCTTCCAAACCTCCCTTCTCTTTTTCATATACAGAAGCAGTGCCTTACTGAGAATGAGAGTCTTCACCATCTAGAAAACTCAAGATATTTTAGCAACATGTTGTTTATGCATTCATAAAAACCAAAAAAAAAAAAACCCAAACACAAACAAACAAACAGGAGTTTGGAACTACACATCAGTTCCATCTACCTAAAAAGGTCAATTTCACGTCAGCAAACAGACAAAAAAAAAAAAATTATCTGCATTTCCTTTACAAATCTTGTTGAAAGTGTTTTTTTGGAAAAAAAAAAAAAAAAAAAAAAAAAAAAGCCATCTCATCCAATCAATTTCTTTTGCTTAAATAATGCTACATTCAACAGCTCTTGGAACATTGTATTAATTTTTATGAGCATTTACCTCTTTCCAGAAAACATATAGTTTCAGATTTATTTTGCTTTCCAACCTCAGCCTTTACAGCACTAGTGTCACTTCAGTTCTAGCCTCCCTGACACCATGAGCCTTTGCTTGTGCTGTGTGTCCCAGACCACAATGAAAGCTCTGTGGCTAATTCTTTGTGAAAATAGATAAGGGGACTGATTGCTAAAGCTTTCTTAAGGTAAGAAAGGACATTTACTTGTTATCATGCTTACCCTCTATAAAGCAAGAACAATTTGTCATTAAGATATTATGATCCCTTTGCCCATTATCCATCTTTTAAGAATGATAGAACTCCACATTACCAAAATGGTCTTAATTTTATCCAAGGTAAAAGCATTTTGAAAGAAATCCTTTAAGAAATCCTAAGTCTTTGTAATTAGAAATCAAATTTCTGTAATTTCTTTAATAAAACAACATATTATGTATGCTACAAATAAATCAAATAAATTACCATTTTTAATTAGGCATAACAAACAATTAAATGGATGACATTTAAAATTTATTTTCTCTGCTGGATTGAACATGATTTAAATCACTGCTGAGCCCAGCACTCTCCTTGTGGATATTCCTTCAAATGCAGTGACATTCAAAACCATCATAACATTTAGAGACAAGACGATTTCCATTTTTCAGTATTTGAGGTTTCACTTTTAAGCCAGGTTTTTTTCAATTATCAAACTTCCCTAGAAATGCTTCATGTCTTAAAGTTTCTGCTCAGCTCCATAGTATGTAATTGCTGAACAGCTGCACAGTCATACCAACCACTGATAAAAAGGCATTACAAACTTCTAAGCAAATCATATTTATAATGCATAATATTCAAGGCCAAAGAAAATCAGTAGTACTTCAAGGCAAACTTCTGAAAATAGGGCAAGAGCATCTTGGGAAAGATGATGGTAAATACTGCACAGCAATGAAAAGATGCAGCTGTCTAAAACAGAACTCCCACAAAGCACACTGAAAAGAGAATTACCTTACTTTTGACTGCACTTTGTCTACCAAATTAAAGCATTACCTACAGCTAACTGCTTCAAGGACTGGAGTAAAAACTCTTAGGAGTCCAGTCCAGCAAAGGAAAGGTACCTCAAAGAGGTACCCAATTCTGAGCACATGGGTTGTCTCCCTAACTTTGTATATTTAAATACCTCAAAGATTTTCCTCTGTGAGATATTTTAGGCAATGCAGAAGTCACAAAGGCGGTGCTCTATTTCCTACTCTGAGAGATTTTCCTTAATTCTTCATTTGTAATGGTTTAAGCGAATAGTGAGTCTTGCAATCAGTGGAGTAAGGCACTGTAAACCCAGCCAGAAAGGAAATCTAGCAGGTGCTCATTTCACTTGCGAGCTTTACTTCGTAATTGTCATCACATGCATGCACACTCTCTGCAAAGCATCAAATGCTGAAAACAAAGCAAAGACGTTTCATATTTACTAAAAGGTGAGAGACAAGTTTTTAGAGACTGCCAAATACAATAGAACATTTCATCCAGGAGATCATTGTCAAGAAAAATAGGAAGCCCAAGATGAGATCATGTATTTAATTTTTGTTGTGCTGCCCGAGAAAACTAAATGTAGAATGGTATCTTCCTGCTTAGACTGTATGTGTGATTCCCATCAGCAGAAATGAGTGCTAAGTATGTGCATTGAGGGTAGAACGGTTCTGGGTCTTTATATGCAATCTGGGGTGCGAGAAGGTAGCAGCGGATTTGCTCTAAATGAAAGCAGGGGGAAGATGAAGTGGCCATTTTTGTAGCCAGTACATTCCTAGAGAACTTAAATTGAAGAGGTAGTTGGAGAAACCTATTTGTGACATATGTACATCAGTCAGCTTAAGACTATAGCTAGTCTGGTTTATATATATATACATATATAAATATATCTCAAAAGAATCATACAAAAAAAAAAAAAAAAAATAAGTTTTTTAAAACGTTAGATTTCTGACATAAGTAAGTCTTTGTGCTTGGGGAAAAGCCTCGGGGGAACAGTTCTACACAAGCCCCTGCAAGGAAAATGCTTCCAGGGAATGCCTCCCTAGACAAATCTCCTACTACGCAGAATGCCTCTGGCAAAATGCTTTTGGTAAAATGCTTCTGAAAGATGATGACTCTCTTGACAGAGCCTGTGCTCTCCCTCTCTGAGTGCCCAAAGCCAGGCTTTCATCGCTGGGAGGATCAGCCCGTCAGTGGGATGAGCCCTGCTCCTCACTGTCTCTGACCAATAAAAGTAAAAACTGGAACCACTTGCTGTCTGTATCCCAATAGTTATAAAGCCAGAGACTTCCATAATCACAGTTACTACAAACATTTATGCTTTGATAAGCTAATAGTGACAAATAACCATCAGAAGGAAGGGATTTATGTGTGATAGAGTTACTGAGAAATAACCATAGTGTAGTTACGCAAATCGGCCCTCATCAACCAATCTGAATGCAAGGATTTGCATATGTGATTACAAATGTGCAGCAATACATACATAACTTTGGGCTCTGCCTGCCTGAGAGACTGCTTCTCCTGTCGAGTACTTAGTTACCCGAAAAATCCTGAAGTTACACTGGTACTGAAATTCTGTCTTGTTTTTAACATTCCTTGCATTTCTGGTAAGAGTATATTTACTGTTAAGATATTCTCATGCCAAACAAATCTTAAATCATATACTCATAATAAATAAGATTACTGTAGTTTCCCTCATCCTCACTAATCTGTTTATTCTCTCACTGTCCTCTTGCTGCAACTGCATCCCTTGAGGGAAGCTTTTTCAGTTCCTATGGACATAAGAGTGAAAAAGCACAAAGTAGGAAATTATATTTACTATAACATAGAAAAAGGAGATCAGAGAACACAGATAAATGTGTTGTACAGATATTCAGAAACTGTCATGGTTTAAGTAAAAAAATGGCCCAGGACCAGAGGGAAACAGTACCCTCCCCCTGTCAAGAG